>WBNM01031645.1:0-16531 GCA_013399055.1 Ramphastos sulfuratus | reverse complement strand
GATGAGTGGGGGACTTGAGCATCTCCCCTGTGGAGAGAGCCTGAGAGCCCTGGGGCTGCTTAGTCTGGAGAAGAGAAGGCTGAGAGGAGATCTGATCAATGTGTACAAATAGCTGAGGGGTGGGGGGCAAGTGGCTGGGGCCAAGCTCTTCTGGGTGGTGCACAGCAATAAGCCAAGGAGCAACAGCTGCAAACTGGAACAGAGAAGGTTTCAGCTCCACATGAGGAGAATTTTCTTTACAGTGAGGGTGGCAGAGGCCTGGAGCAGGCTGCCCAGAGAGGCTGTGGAGTCTCCTTCTCTGGAGGCTTTCCAAACCCCATCTGGATGCAATCCTGTGGGGACTACCCTGGGGGATCCTGCTTGGCAGGGGGCTTGGACTGGATGATCTCTGGAGGTCTCTAAGGTTCTGTGACTCTGTGATGTTCTTTCCTGCCTACCAAACCCACCAAATGGCAGCTAAAGATAGGCTGGCACAGGGCTGGTGATGGCTTCTCTGACTGAGCTTTGGCACTCCAGCAGGGATCTTTGCTGATGGGATGTGACCTCCTTGAGAACCTCCTGGCTGTGGAGCCTGCTAGGTGCAGTGTGACTGCCCCGTGGGGTCAGGTCCTGGCTGGCAGCTGCTGCTGGAGGCTGCTGGAGTTGTGCTGGAGTCGGACTGGATGATCTCTGGAGGTCCCTTCCGACCACTAAGTAAGGTTCTGTGATTCCACAAGGGGCAGATATGGGCTTCAAGGTCAGCCCCAGCCATGCAGAGGTATCTGAGATGAGGGCTGATTGCAGCCAGCTCTGCATTTGCCCTGCTGGGTACAAGTGCCAGAGAGCAGAGCTCCCCCCTTGCAGCCCTTCCCGGTGGGCTTGGCAGCCGCAGCGCTCACCCTGCCCACTGGCATTCTGCAGGCGTCCACGCTGGTGGCTATCTCCTGGTGCTTGGAAGGATTTTGTCATCCCAGGCCAACAAGGATCCTGTGTTGGCCCTGCTGGGCAGGGGAGGCTGGGGCAAGGCTGGTTTCCAGCAGCTTCCACGGGGCAGAGAGCAGAGGCAGCGCTTGGAGCTGGCATCTCCTGCAGGGCAGCAGCTTCGCCCTCGGCCGCCTGGCGCGGTGCTAATGCGGAGCAATTATTTTTGCTTCGGCAGATGCCCTCCCCAGCTGCTTCCCCTCCAAGAAAAACAGGGTGAGCTGGCTCACCAGTTCCACCAGCCTGGTCCCAGGGAGCACCACTCGCCTGCTGGCTTGGTGCAGGCAGTGTTTTTGTGCGTGTCAGAAGATGAGTCAGCAGCGGTTGCTTGGTCAACAGCAGCTCTGTGTTTTCCTTCTCTGCTTTGAGGCAGTTTGGAAGAGGGATTCCAGCTCCAGCAGCTCTTCAGATGAAAGAAAAAAAAAATGAGGTGGAGAACCCACACTTGACCAAATTAAAGGCACGAGCATGGATCCGAGCTGGGTGAGGAGTGGCTGAAGAGCAGCCTGGAGGAGAGATGCTTCATGAGGGGCAGCAGCAGTGCTTGGTGCAGGCAGTAGAAGGAGTTGCTGCTGCCTCCCCTCTGGGCCCAAGGGGTTAAAAAGTGACTGATCCTGCTTGTGTGGTTCCCAGCACAGGGCTGTCTGAACTTCGTGTGCTCCAGGCATGTCTGTAGGAACAGGGGAGGAGATGGCAGCAGCACCTTGCAGGTGGTGGTGAGGAGCTGCCCAGCAGGGCCCTGGGCTTAGCTGTCCTGTACAGAGATGCTCTGGCATCACCAAGGGCATTGGCAGCAGAGATGAAGTCAGCATTGTCCCACTCTCCTCAGTGCTGGTCAGCCCACACCTGGAGCTCTACATTCAGTTTTGGTCCCTGCTGTACAAAAAAGATGTTGGCAGAGTGGAAAGTGCCCAGGCTGGGCTTGGGAGAGTCTGGAGGAGAAGGCCTTGGGGGTGTCAGTTGGTGCCCAAGTGCCCAGGAGCCAGCAGTGGTCACTGGCAGCCCAGAGGCAGCTGTGTGCTGGCTGCAGCCAGAGCAGGGAGAGCAGCAGCACAGGGAGGGGATTCTGCTCCTCTGCTCTGCTCTGCTGAGAGCTCACCTGCAGCACTGCCTCCAGCTCTGGGGACCCAGCACAAAAGGGACCTGGAGCTGCTGGAGAGGGTCCAGAGGAGGCCATGAAGGTAATCAGAGGATCAGAGGCTGCAGAACCTCCCCTGTGGGGATGGACTGGGAGAGTTGGGGCTGTTGAGCCTGGAGGAGAGAAGGCTCCAGGGAGAGCTTAGAGCTGCATTTCAATATCTGAAGGGGCTGCAGGAGAGCTGGGGAGGGACTTTGGAGAAGGGAGAGCTGGGGAGGGACTTTTGATAAGGGCTGGGAGTGCCAGGCCAAGGGACAATGGCTTTGAGCTGGGAGAGGGGAGACTGAGAGTGGAGATGAGGAAGAAACTGTTTGCAGTGAGAGTCAGGAGAGACTGGCACAGGTTGCCCAGGGAGGTTGAGGATCACAGAATCACAGAATGTGATCATCACATTCTGTGATTCACAACCTCCTTGGAGGTGCTGAAGGCCAGGCTGGATGAGGCCTTGAGCAACCTGGGCTGGGGGGGAGATGTCCCTGCCCATGGCAGGGGGTTGGCACTGGCTGACCTTGAAGGTCCCTTCCAACCCAACCTATTCCAGGATTCTCAGGCCTGCAGCTCCATTCTCAAGAGACCTTCTCCCAGCCTCTCAGATCCTCACTGCCTGGTTACACCTTGAACCTGTGGGCAGCTCTCAGCTCTTTAAGCCCTGGGCCTCAGTGATGCCTGCAGTCCCTGGGTGCTGCTGGGGTTAGCTGTGGCCTTGTGGGGCAGCCACATGGGAAGCTCCTGGGAAGTTCTCCATCTTCCAGCAGAAGCTACTGCACTGCAGGAAGCCCTGAGGTTGTGGAGTCTCTGACCCTGCAGGGGTTCAAAGCCCTAGAGATGTGGTGCTGAGGGCCATGATTTAGTGGTGAGCTGGCAGTGCTGGGTTAAGGTTGGTCTCCGTGATCTGCAAAGTCAAAAGAATCACAAAATCATTCGGGTTGGGAAAGTCCTCTGAGCTCATCCAGTCCAACCATCAACCCAACACCAGACTGAGGGAGTTGGGGCTCTTCAGCATGCAGAAGAGAAGGCTTGCAGGAGACCTTAGAGTAGCATTCCAGTATCTGAAGAGGCCTACAGGAAGGCTGGGGAGGGACTATTGACAAGGTCATGTAATGACAGGACAAGGGGCAATGGGTTTGAACTGGCAGAGGGGAGATTTAGACTGGATGTTAGGAGGAAGTTGTTTGCAGTGAGGGTGGTGAGGCACTGGCACAGGTTGCCCAGGGAGGTTGTGGCTGCTCCCTCCCTGGAGGTGTTCAAGGCCAGGTTGGAGGAGGCCTTGAGTGACCTGTGCTAGTGGGAGGTGTCCCTGCCTATGGCAGGGGGTTGGAACTGGATGATCCTTGAGGTCCCTTCCAACCTTACCATTCTATGATTCTATGATTCTATGCCACCAACCCATGTCCTGTAGTGTGACATCTACCTGGGGTTTTGAGGCTGTTGCACCCAAAATGATTCTGTGATTGTATCTTGCTTGTTTCAGCAGATGGTGCTTGGAGAAGCCCAGAAGCTGCCTGGGTTAGTTGGGCAGCAGCCCTTGGTGAGCCCCTGTGCTGGGTGGGAGCCAGGTGGCAGTGCCTGCTGAGCACAGCAGTGGTGACATTGCAGCTGAGGAGCTCAGGGTAACTGCATCTGATGCCTCCCAAGCCAAGTAGGTCACTGCTAATATTATTCCAGAGATGGAATTCAGCAAGACCATGATGGGGCTTTGTCCTGTCAGCTCTGGTGGGTTTGTCCCCACGTGATGCTCAGAAGGGCTCTTCCTATGAACTTCCTATCCACAGCCAGAAAGCAGCACAGACTCATAGAACTCTTTGGGTTGGAAAAGGCCTCCAAGCTCATCCAGTCCAACCAGCAATCAACACCACCATGGCCACCAAACCATGGCCCCAGGTGCCATGGCCACAGCTTTCTTCAACACCTCCAGGGATGGGGACTCCACCACTGCCCTGGGCAGCCTCAGACAGTCCCTGACCACTCTTGCAGCAAAGACATTTTTCCTCCTCTCCAACCTAACCCTCCTCTGGCACAGTTTCAGGCCATTGCCTCTCCTCTCACCTGAGACTAGGGAGCAGAGCCCAACCCCCACCTGGCTGCAGCCTCCTCTCAGGGAGCTGCAGAGAGCAATGAGCTCTGCCCTCAGCCTCCTCTTCTCCAGCTCAACACCCCCAGCTCCCTCAGCTGCTCCTCCCCAGCCCTCTTCTCCAGACCCTCCCCCAGCTCTGTTGCCCTTCTCTGGACCTGCTCCAGCTCCTCAATGTCCTTCTTGCAGTGAGGAGCCCAAAACTGAATCCAGGATTCAAGCTGTGGCCTCAGCAGTGCTCGGTACAGAGGCACAATCCCTGCCCTGCTCCTGCTGCCCACTCCAGTGCTGATCCAGGCTGGGATGCTGATGCCCTTCTTACCCACCTGGGCACCCCCTGGCTCATCTTCAGCTGCTGCCAACCAGCACCTCCAGGTCCTTTTCTGCTGGGCACTTTCCAGCCACTCTGCCCCAAGCCTGGAGCCTCCATGGGATTGTTGTGCCTGAAGGGCAGGAGCCAGCACTTGGCCTTGTTGAACCTCATCCCATTGGCCTTGGAGAATTTCCTCCTCATGGCTAAATGGAACTTCCTGTGTTTAAGTCTGAGCCCATAACCCCTTGTCCTGTCACTGGGCACCACTGAACAAAGCCTGGTCCCTCCTGATGCCCACCCTGTTAGTATTTATCTCCATTGAGCAGATCTCTGGACTAAAAAATACNCTGGAGAAGAGGAGGCTGAGGGCAGAGCTCATTGCTCTCTGCAGCTCCCTGAGAGGAGGCTGCAGCCAGGTGGGGGTTGGGCTTTGCTCCCTAGGCTCAGGTGATAGGAGAGGCAGTGTCCTGAAATTGTGCCAGGGAAGGGTTAGGTTGGAGAGGAGGAAAAATGTCTTTGCTGCCAGAGTGGTCAGGGACTGTCTGAGGCTGCCCAGGGCAGTGGTGGAGTCCCCATGCCTGGAGGTGTTCCAGAAGTGTGTGGCCATGGCACCTGGGGCCAGGGTTTGGTGGCCATGGTGGTGTTGGGTTGCAGGTTGGACTGGATGAGCTTGGAGGCCTTTTCCAACCCAAACAGCTCTATGATTTATAAAAGCAGATTATCTGCACTCATCAGATACCTGGAATCATAGAATCACAGAATCAGTCGGGGTTGGAAGGGACCACAAGGATCATCCAGTTCCAACCCCCCTGCCATGGGCAGGGACACCTCACACTAGATCAGGCTGTCCACAGCCTCATCCAGCCTGGCCTTAAACACCTCCAGGGAGGAGGCTTCCACCACCTCCCTGGGCAACCAGTTCCAGGCTCTCATCACCCTCATGGTGAAGAATTTCCTCCTAACATCCAGTCTGAATCTGCCCATTTCTAGCTTGGATCCATTCCCCCCAGTCCTATCACTACCTGACAGGCTAACAGGTCCTCCCCAGCCTCCTTGTAGGCCTTCTTAAGATATTGAAAGGCCACAATAAGGTCACCTTGGAAGGGTCTTTCTCCCTTCTGGGGACATCATTTTCAGGCTGTGCCTGCCAGGTCCTCGTCTGATCTGGGAGGAGATAGCTGTGAGCTGAAAGGAGCTGTGGGGAAAGTCCTGGTGGTCCCATGCAGAGCTGCTGCTGGGAGGTGTTCCCAGGGCCTGGGGGTGTTAAATATCATTTTAATGTGGGCAGCATCCCCCTAAATGAAGCAGAACGCAACATGAGATGGAGCCAAACTCTGCTAATGGTGCAAAAAGGCTTTTAAAAGCTGCTGGCACTGTGGGACCTCAGCCTGTGTGTCACAGGAGACCTCCAGAGGTTGGCCCTTGGTGCAGCTGAAGGAGGCAGGAGAAAAAAAAAAACAAAACAACCAAACCCAAACCTCCTGGCTGCAAAAATGTTCCCTGTCGAACATTAAAGAGTGGTGGAGCAGAAGAGGGAGGGAGACATTTGCCTGAGGAGCTTCCAACCCTCTGAGCAGCAACGATGGAGATGGGGAAAGGAGGCAGAGGGGAGGGAGAAGTCTTCCATGCCTGTGGTTGTGTGGGGTGAAGGCAAAGTGAGACCTTCCCCCTCCCCCCCACCTCCTTCAGAGCCCTCCCTGCCTTTCGAAGGAGCATGAGTAGCAACCAGGAGCTGGAGAGAGATGGTTCCTTTTTGTCTCTACAGCTGAGGAGAGCAATGTGCCATTAATTATGGGACATGGCTTTGAACACCCTCAGATAGCTCTGGCTTTGGGAAAGGGAGGCTCAGATTTCTGCCTGGGACTAATAAAGGAGGGCAATTTTAAATGGGAAAAAAAAAAACTTCCAAGTGATCTGTAGGGAGAGTTTGGCTGTCTTCATGCTCTCATCTGGAGATGAAGGGAAGCTCTCCTCTGGCTTGTTTGAAGGAGATGCTGAGCCAGGCAAAACCAGGGCAGCTTGTAGAGCTTCATAGGTGAAGATGGATTTGGGGAGGCTTGTGGGGGTGAGGTGGGGCCATGAGAGGGGGGAAGTGTTGAACTCTGCACCCCTCTGCCCCAAGGAGAGGTGGAATGAGAAGAGTGAGGATCTTGGAGTGAGCATCTTGGAGTGAGCATCTTGCATGGCTTTGTGGAGGTCTGCTGGGAAAGGGGAGATGGAGAGTGGAGATGAGGAAGAAATTGTTTGCAGTGAGGGTGGGGAGAGACTGGCACAGGTTGCCCAGGGAGGTTGTGGATCACAGAATCACAGAATGTGATCGTGGATCACCTCCCTGGGGGTGTTGAAGGCCAGGCTGGATGAGGCCTTGAGCAAGCTGGGCTGGTGGGAGGTGTCCCTGCCCATGGCAGGGGGTTGGCACTGGATGATCCTAGAGGTCCCTTCCAACCCAATGTTAATGGGATGAGCTTCATCAAGGCCAAGTGCCAGGTCCTGCACTTGGGGCACAGCAACCCCAAGCAATGCTGCAGGCCTGGGGCAGTGTGGCTGGAGAGCTGCTGGCAGATAGGGACCTGGGGGTTGTAATAGACAGGAGCTGAATGTGAGCCTGCAGTGTGCCCAGGCAGCTAAATGTGAGCCAGCAGTGTGCCCAGGTGGCACAGAAGGCCTAAGGCATCCTGGCTGGGATCAGAAATGCTGTGGCCAGCAGGAGCAGGGAGGTGACTGTCCCCTTGGACTCTGCTCTGGTGAGGCCACAGCTCGAGTGCTGAGTTCAGTTTTGGGCACCTCAGTACAAGAGGGATGTGGAGGTGCTGGAGCCAGTGCAGAGCAGGGCAAGGAAGGGCCTGGAGAGTAACTCTGATGAGGAGAGACTGAGGGAGCTGGGGATGGTTAGTGTGAAACAGGAGGCTGAGGGCAGACCTCATGGCTGTCTGCAGCTGCCTGAAGGGACATTGTGGAGAGGCTGCTGCTGGTCTCTGCTCACAGGTGACAGAACAAGAGGGAATGGCCTCAAGCTGCCACTGGGTAAGCTTAGACTGGACACAAGGAAAACTTCTTTCCCAGCAAGAGTGGTCAGGCACTGGAAAGTGCTGCCCAGGCAGGTGGAGGAGTGAGTAAAAGTCGTTTGGATGTGGTGCTTGGGGCTCTGGTTCAGGGTGCACCTTGCAGAGCAGGGATCTGGGTTGGGCTTGGGGACCCTGAGGGGCTTTGCCTACAGGAATGTTTCTGTGCCTCTGTGATTCTGTGGTGGGCAGCAGCCTGACACAGCCCTCGCCTGTCAGCACCTGGTGCCTCTTGGCACCTACCCAAGGTGAGGTGATGCTGTGGTCCTCCTTCTCCCCCCCCGTATAGATGGCTGGCAGGGGCAGGGTGGAGGAGCTGCCAGTGGCAGAGCAGGATTAGGTCACCCTCCGTGGCGGCTCCTGCTGCGCGGTGGCTGCGCTTGGCAGGGGTGGCCCTGCCTCACCTCCAGCGTGGGTCCTTGCTAATATTTGCTTTATGACATCTTTGGTAGCCTTCCCTGCGTGCCCAGCACGGCCCTGGGCCGGCCCAGCCGCTCAGCTGCAGCCCAACCCAAACACAAATAAATCACTCCACGCCTTCAGCCCCCGGGGGATGTTTGGACATCCACCGCACATGAGCCACCGACGGCAGAGGAGGTGTTTATGGGGACCCACCTGGCACCTCCCAGCGCCTGCCCCCAGCTGCTGCTGGCTCCTGCGGGGCTGAGGAGCCCAGGGGCAGCCCTCCAGGTGCCTGTCAGCGGCTCAGTAAATCGTGGAGATCCCTGAGCCCTCACCCGGCGTGGGCTTGAACTTGCCCTTCGAGACAGGGGCACAGCTGACATCAGCAGAGCCCACCCAGAAGGGTTTGGCAAAGGGGCAAGGGGGAGGGGGCTGGGAGATGCCCTCTGGCATCGTTTAGACAGTGCCCTTCCTCCTGCCAGCTGTCATTTGAAGGACATCGATCTCTGGCACCACCTTCCAGCTCCACAGGCTGCCAAGAAGGTAAAAGTGAGCCCCGGGGGTGGCTCCTTCCCGCTGCTCTGGGGAGACTGAGCCTGCCCTTGCTGCTGCCCCCAGCCCAGGTTTGATGGCAGCTGCTGGCAGTACCTGCTGAGGAGCTTCAGAAACTCAAACATGGCCCTTTCTGGCTGCCCGTAGAAGCACTCAGATTGGAAAGGACCTTTTAGACCACCCAGCCCCCAACCCTTAACCCAGCACTGCCAGGGCCCCACTAAACCATGGTCCTCAGCACCACATCTCCATGGCTTTGATACAGNCCTGGGGTTGCTGTGACCCAAGGCAGGAGCCAGCACTTGGCCTTGTTGAACCTCATACCAGTGGCCTCAGCCCATGGCTGCAGCCTGGCCAGAGCCCTCTGCAGAGCCTCCCTACCCTGCAGCAGATTAACACTGCCAGTTTGCAGACTTACTGCTGGTGCCTCCATGCCCTCACCCAGATCATTGCTAAAGACATCAAAGAGAACTGGCCCAGCACTGAGCCCTGGGGAACACCACTGGTGAGTGGCCACCAGCTGGAGCTAACTCCATTCCCCACCACTCTCTGGGGCCATCCAGCCAGGTGTTAACCCAGGGAAGCCTCCACCCCTCCAAACCATGGGCAGCCAGCTCCTCCAGGAGGCTGCTGTGGAGTCCAAGGCTTCACTAACCACCAGCCACAGCCTGTGCTGCCTCGGTGGGGCAGCCTTGTCGCCGCAGGTCAGGCTGATCAAGCAGGACCTGCTCTCCATGCCCTGCTGCTGACGGGGCCTGATCCTCTCATTCTGCTCTACATGCCACATGATGGCACTCAAGGTGCTCTGCTCTGGCTCCAAAGTCAAGACCTGGCCCTGGTTCCTCCTTCCAGCCCCTTCTTGCCACTGGGACAGACTCACAGACACACCCAGGCTGGCACTGCCCCTCAGGAGCACCAAGCCCAACCTAGAACCCTACTCTACAAGATTCACCTTAAACCATAGCCCCAAGCACCACATCCAAACCACCCTGAAACACATCCAGGCTGGGTGACTCCACCCCCTCCCTGGGCAGCTCACTCCAGTCCCTGACCACTCTCTCCCTGAAAAACTTTTTCCTAATGTCCAATGTAAACCTCCCCAGCCTCAGCTTGAGGCCATTCCCCCTTCTTCTGTCTCCAATTACCTGTGAGAAAAGACCAGCAGCAGCCTCTCCACAATGTCCCTTCAGGTAGTTCAGGCAGTGAGGTCTCCCCTCAGCCTCCTCTTCCCCACACTAACCATCCTTTTCTGGTGGGCACTTTCCAGCCCCTCAATGTCCTTCTTGGAATGAGGGGCCCAAAACTGACCCCAGGGTTCAAGGCAGAGTAGCTCTGCCTCCACAGGGGCTTCGTTGCCCTTCAGTGGACAGGTGTGGGAGGTGATGGCAGCCTCGAAGTGTTTAAAGCTGGGTGCCCTACATCTTCTCTTTGGGATCCAGGGCTGAGGGCTCTGGGAGAGGAGGTGAGATGTGGTCATCCTTGGAGGCTGCAGCTCTGCAGGAAAAGGCTCTTGGCTCTCCTAGAGGGCTGAGCCTCTCCAGGTGGTGCCTTTGGGGCTGCAGGGACTGAAGCTCTCCAAGGGGTAGCTTTGTTTTGTGATGAATTCTGAGTGGGTTGCACCTCCATGTGCCAGGATGCAGACAAAGCTGTTCTCCAGTCTCTCTCTTGCCCAAGGCCCTGGTGCCAGTGCTGGCACTATGTCTCTCCTTGCCTAAAGCCCTTTTGAACCAGCTCCTGGGCTGACAGGCACTGCCAGTCACCAACCTTTGGGTTCATGGTGCTTGGTCTGGTCTTTAAGAAATAATCTCCAGGTGAAGGCATCTCCATGGCATGCATGGCTGGCACCTCCTGGCATGCATGGCTGTTACCTCCTGACATGCATGGCTGGCACCTCCATGGCATGCATGGCTGGCACCTCCTGACATGCATGGCTGGCACCTCCTGATATGCATGGCTGGCACCTCCTGACATGCATGGCTGGCACCTCCATGGCATGCATGGCTGGCACCTCCTGACATGCATGGCTGGCACCTCCTGACATGCATGGCTGGCACCTCCATGACATGCATGGCTGTACCTCCTGACATGCATGGCTATCACCTCCTGGCATGCATGGCTATCACCTCCTGACATGCATGGCTGGCACCTCCTGGCATGCATGGCTGGGACCTCCTGACAGGCATGGCTGGCACCTCCTGGCATGCATGGCTGGTACCTCCTGACATGCATGGCTATCACCTCCTGGCATGCAGGGCTGACACTTCCATGGCATGCATGGCTGGCACCTCCTGGCATGCAGGGCTGACACTTCCATGGCATGCATGGCTGGCATCTCCATGCCATGCCACCTTGCAGCCCCTTCCTGCATGGCCAGAGGCTGGAGCATGGGGGCAGATGGGAGCTGCCATGAGCCTGGGGGAGACTGCCACAGACCCTTTTGCTCTCCATCTCTCCTCACTTTCTTCCCCACTGGGGGTGAGTGAGGGAAGCCCCAGGCCCAGTAGAGCTCTGAAGCCACCCTCGATGGTAGCTGTGGTTCCCTCTTGATTTCCAGCTGGGTATTGATTAACCCGTCTGTGTCCAGAGGGAATTCCTATCAGTTCCCAGCCCAGCAGAGCAAGGTGTGGGGCCCTGGCTCCTCTCTCTTTACTCTTCTTCACATTAGGGTGCCAGCAAAGCCAGGCAGGGGCATGGCCACACACAGCTCCATCTGCATTCTTCTCCTGAGCCTGTTGCATGTGCCTGCAGGGTGAGCCAGGGTTTGCCCAGGGGCTGCTTCACCTGGCCACACTCCTCCAGACTACTTGTGGCTGCTCCCCCACACCTGGAAAAGCACAAAGGGTTGGGGACATCCCAGAAGGGAATGCTGATGGGGCCTGGGGTGTTGCAGCCCAAAGCTCTGCCTCCCAGAGCAGCATGGTCCTGTGTGTGTGTGTGTGAAGGTGTGCAGGGAGAAGGCAGCAGCTGGTGCTGTGGAGCAGAGCAGTCTGGGCTCAGCCAGGCTGTGCTGGTGGCCTGGGGCAGAGCCCTGTCTCTGTGCTGGGGTGCCAAGCCCATGGTGACCTGCTCAGCTTTCCTGGGGTGTGCTTCCAGCCCTAGAGCTGCTTCAGGCTTTGTTTGGGTGGAGCAGTGCTGCAGCATGAGTAATAATCCAAACCAAACTACAGCTTGGCTCTTCTGCCTGCAGCAAGCCCTTAGCCTGATCCTGCTTTGCCATGGGCTCTCTTGCTTGCCAGCAGGAAGCTGGAGAGGTTCCACCACAGGAGAGCTTCTCACCATTTGAAGCCCACTGGAGCTTTAGGACCAGACTCACACACTGGAAAACTTCTGAGGATGCTTTCCTCACCTCACAGTGAGCTGCAGAGCTCTTCAGTCAAGGCCTTGGTCCTGCTGCTTTGCTTCTCCATGGTGAGGATTGTCACCTGCCTGTGTTGATCCCTCGTGGGATTGCTTTCAAATCTCCTGGGGGGGTTCAGCACCACAGGGAGTGGGGATGGAGAGGAGAGGCTGAGCCTGGAGCAGTGGGAAGGTGGTGGCTTGCTCATGGGCAGCTTCCTTGAGGCAGCCTGAGTGCTGCCCAACCTGGGCAGGCATCCTTGTGGGACTTGCTTGTGGGAATGTTTTGCTCTGAGGGCAGGACAGAGGTCACTGCAGGAGGCCAGTGAAGGAGGACATGGTTCTGGCCTCCAGAGCACCCAAGAGCTTGAAAAGCCCAGCACTTCTGGAGTCAGCTGGGCCCCCATGGAGGATGGAGGCCTCCCTTCCAACCCAAACCATTCTAGGACTCTATGACTCCTCTCAGCCTCCTCTTCTCCTGGCTGCACACTCCCAACTCCCTCAGCTGCTCCTCCCCAGCCCTCTTCTCCAGACCCTTCCCCAGCTCTGTTGCCCTTCTCTGGACCTGCTCCAGCTCCTCAATGTCCTTCTTGCAGTGAGGGGCACAAAACTGAATCCAAGATTTGAGCTGTGGCCTCAGCAGTGCTTGGTACAGAGGCACAATCCCTGCCCTGCTCCTGCTGCTCACACCAGTGCTGATCCAGGCTGGGTTGCTGGTGCCCTTCTTGCCCACCTGGGCACCCCCTGGCTCATCTTCAGCTGCTGCCAACCAGCACCCCTAGGTCCTTTTCTGCTGGGCACTTTCCAGCCCCTCAATGTCCATCTTGGAGCAAGGGGCCCCGAAGTGACCCCAAGATTCAAGGTGTGGTGAAGGACCAAACCCTCCAGCTCCCTTTCCACCTGCTGAGCCCGGGGCAGAGGCTGTGTGCTCCAGGTCAGCACTTCTGAAGGAGCCAGCAGTGAGCCTGCAGAGCCCTGGGATCTGTGTGCAGCCTGGTATCTGCTCTGCTTTAAGAAGCACTCCCATTGAGCTCCACTCCCATCTCCTCTTGGGAGAGGAATTTGTCCCTGATGTGCAAGGAAATGAGTTGAGCACTTTCCTTCCTCCCCCTCCTTTATTTGCCTGTGGCAATGACGAGTGGGAAGGTTTGGTCCCCTCGGGAGGAGAGATCCTTTCAGCTGCTGCAGAAGCTGCTCAAGCAGCAGGGAGGGCAGAAGTTGCTGTGATTCTCCCTCTCTAGGAGGACACAAATGAATTTCTGCCCCTGATGTGACCACATAACCTCCAAACCTCCAGGGATGCCCTCGTGCTGCTGCTGTCCCTCTGCAGGCAGTGGTGTGCAGCAGAGGTGCACTGGTGCATGGAGATCTGCACCCCCCAACTTTTACCCTTCTTAAGCTCCTTTTAGTTTTGACAGGCTGATAAAGAGCCAGAGGAATCTTCTGGGCTGATAAGGAGCCAGAGGAATCTCCTGGGCTCAGTGCTGGGGCTGCTTCTCTTTGGCATCTGTAACACCAGATGGGTGAGGGCACCCTCAGTCACTTCTCAGATGACACCAAATTGGGAGGCAGTGTTGATTTGCTGCAGGGCAGGAGGCTCTGCAGAGGGCTCTGGCCAGGTTGGAGCCATGGGCTGAGGCCAGTGGGATGAGGTTCAACAAGGCCAAGTGCTGGGTCCTGCCCTCGGGGCACAACAACCCCAGGAAGGCTCCAGGCTTGGGGCAGAGTGGCTGGAAAGTGCCCAGCAGAGAAGGACCTGGGGGTGCTGGGTGGCAGCTTGGGGCTATGGTTTAGGGTGACCCTTGCAGAGCAGGGATCTGGGTTGGGCTTGGGGATCCTGAGGGGCTTTGCCCACAGGAATGTTTCTGTGACTCTGTGAACCTCCCCCTGGTGCACCCAGAGGTGGGCTCAGCTCACCCCTCCCTGCTTACTGGTAAGGACTCTTCCTGCCCTTGCACCCTCCTTAGTTCTGCAGCAGATTTGTTGCTCAGGTTCTGTGTTGCTGCAGCTCTTGTTCTGGACGACAGGGGAAGGCTGTGCTTGGGGCAAGAAGTGTCAGCAGCTTTGCTGTAGCTCCTCTGGCCCAGGAGAAGCAGCAGTGACAGAAGTCAGCTCTTGTTCCCACTTCCCTTTGCTTCTGAATGCCAAGTGCAAGGAGCTCCCATGTCCTGCAGGCTCATCTGGGTCATTGGGAGCAGGCAAAAGCCAGGCAAGCTCCTTTCTTTGGGTGCTCCCAGGTAATGCCTGGGGAGAGCCTGCACATCTCTGGGGTGAGAAGAAACCAACATCCCCTGCAGGGTGAGCAGAGCTGATGCACATCCTGCTGCCCTGTCCTGCAGCACCTGAAGGTTTGGGCTTAGACTGGTGAGTTTCCTTCAGCCTGGTGTTCCCAGCTGGATCTCAGCTGCTGCTTTGCCTCGTGCTAACCCCAGTGTGAGCTGGCACCCAAAACCATCTTGCTGTGAAGAGGAGGCTGAGGGGAGACCTCATCACCCTCTACAGAGGAGGCTGGAGCCAGGAGGGGGGTTGGGCTCTTCTCACATGCAGCAAGCAGCAGGATGGAACAGCCTCAGGTTGTGCCAGAGGAGGTTCAGGTTGGGCATGAGGAACAATTTCTTGCCAGTAAAGGTTGTCAGGCACTGTGCTCTTGCAGCCCAGGGAGCAACCAGAGCTGGGCTGCAGCAAGAGCAGTGTGGGCAGCAGGGTGAGGGAAGTGATCCTCCCCCTCTGCTCCGCTCAGGTGAGACCTCACCTGGAGTACTNAGGACTTGTAGTGATAGGACAAGTGGTAGTGGCTTTGAGCTGGAAGAGAGAATATGAGGAAGAAATTCTTTAGGGTGGTGAGACACCCTCACTCTACTGGACTTCACTCCCCTGGACACCCTCACTCCAGGGGACATCCACTGGAGGCTGTGGATGTCCTCTCCCTGGAAGTGTTCAAGGCAAGGTTGGACAAGGCTTTGAACAACCTGATCTAGTTACCTAGGAGATGTCCTTACCCGTGGTGGGGAGGTTGGAACTAGCTGATCTTTGAGGTCCCTTCCAACCCAACCCATTCTGTGACTCTGTGACTCTGTGGCACTGTCCCAGGCTGCCCAGGGAGGTGGTGGAGTTCCCATCCCTGGAGGGGTTTAGAAGCCACCTGGCTGTGGTGCTGAGGGAGGTGGTGCAGTGGCAGTGGCTGAGCAGCAGTGGTTGGGGGTTGTGAGCTCTGGGTGAGAGGTTGGGCTGGAGGATCTCCAAGCTGTCTCCCAAGCTCCACAGCTCTCTGGAGAACCAAAGTCATCCAAACAGTCTTTGATCTGCAAGCAGCAGCTCTACTGTGCTGCCCATGGGTAAGGAACCTTCCTCTCCTTCACCTGCTGATGCCTTTGGGGCCAGGTGCTGGTGAATCACAGACTGTCAGGAGCTGAAAGGGACCTCCAAAGCTCATCCAGTCCAGTCCCCCCTGCCAGAGCAGGATCACCCAGAGCAGATCACACAGCAACACATCCAGGCAGGTCTTGGATATCTCCAGAGAAGGAGACTCCACACCCCCTTGGGCAGCCTGTTCTGGTGCCCTGTCACCCTCACAGTGTAAAAAACTCTTTCTCATTGTTTCCATGGAACTTCCTGTGCCAACCATTGCTTGGGAGTTCTCTTGGCAGCCACAGAACCAGAGGCCTGGGTGGCTGCAGGGTGCTGGACAGCCTTTGGTGGTGGTGCAATGTGTGAGGGGACTTAACCTCCTCCCTCATGGATCTGAGAGCCCCTGCCTGCCTCAGCCACTGCTGTCTGTGCAGGGCAGCTGCCAAGGCTGATGTTGGCTTGAGAGCTGACAAAGGGGCATGGTTGTGAGACCTCTCTGACTTCAGGTTCGCTCCCAGTTGTGGAGAGCTCCTCCACTGCCCCTTTCAGGCTTGCAGGTGCTGCTTGCCCTCTCCACAGGAGCAAGGGGAAGCTTCTTAGCCTCTGCAGACATGCAGGGTGAAGCTGAGGCTGGGAGAGGTTTTCTTCAGGAGTCTCT
Source organism: Ramphastos sulfuratus (assembly GCA_013399055.1). Lineage (NCBI taxonomy): Eukaryota > Metazoa > Chordata > Aves > Piciformes > Ramphastidae > Ramphastos > Ramphastos sulfuratus. The sequence continues at coordinate 691 of WBNM01031645.1, read as the reverse complement.
GTCCTGAGTTCTCCTCTTCAGGCTGTTTCTGCAGAACTTGGGCTCGTGGCTCTGCTGGGAAAATAGCAAAGGCCAAGGAAGTGGTGGGAATAGATGGACCATGGGAGCCCACTGGGTGCTGGGTCTCAGCCAAGTGTCAGCTCTGCTCCTGCTGTTATTTTGAGAGGTTGCTTTGTACACTTAATAGGTGTGTGATTAATCCTGGTGCCCAGGAGGTGGCCTGCTCCATCAGGTCACTCTTTATTTATAACCTAAAGCAGCTGAAGTTTCCTCCTGGAGAGAGCAGAGGTCCTGAGGCTGATGGCAGGGACAGATCCTTCTCTACCATCTCCAGCCAGCTGCGAGTTGGCATCAGAGTGACTCTCTAGAGCCACAGTGGGTCCTGGCACAGGGCTGGAGCAGAGGAGAGCCTGGGGCAGCTTTGTTTGGTCTCCAGCAGAGCAGCTCTGGAGCAGGACCTCCAACTACTCCTAGCCCACAGCTCCTCTGGCAAGGAGAGGCTGTGCTAGGAGAGACAGCTCTGGGGATGGCTCCTGCTGCCCCAGAGGGACTCTCTTCCCTGGCTCACCCAACCCCTTCTCCACTCATCCAGCAGGTTAAAAAACAGCTTTTGGAGTCTTTTCAAGCTGGGTAGACTCAGGCTGGTAGCAGGACCTGCTGGGAGAGGGAGAGGGCACTCAGGACAGCTCAG
>WBNM01031644.1:11697-46401 GCA_013399055.1 Ramphastos sulfuratus | reverse complement strand
ATTTCGAAACTGCCACTTAGTTTAATTTGTTCTCTTTCTCAAGTAAGAACTTCATTCTCTGTTCACCTATTGAGTAGTATTGATGGTTGTGCAGACTTCTATTACATCTGTTTTTCATGCTAAAGAGCCACCATCTGCCTAGCTTTTCCTTCAGGGGAGGCTATCTCTGAATTAGTCTTACTGGATGAGTGGAATGCTAACACCCAGATGGTAGCTTCTGGAACTTCCAGTTCTTGTGAATCATGTCATTTCCTCCCTCTCCCTATGCAACGACATTTCTATGTTCTTGTCTTCCTGATCTGTGTACAGTTCTGCAGCCCCCAGCACAGGAAGGACATGGAAGTGTTGGAGCGGGTCCAGAGAGGGCCACAAAGATACTTAGAGGGCTGCAGCAGCTCTGCTATGAGGACAAGTTACAAGAGTTGGAGCTCTTCAGCCTGAAGAAGAGAAGGCTTCCAGGAGACCTTATAGTAGCCTTCCAGTATCTGAAGGGGGCCTACGGGAAGGCTGGGGAGGGACTATTTACAAGGTCTTGTAATGACAGGATGTTGGGCAATGGGTTTAAACTGGCAGAGGGGAGATTGAAACTGGATGTTAGGAGGAAGTTCTTTCCAGTGAGGGTGGTGAGGCACTGGAACAGGTTGCCCAGGGAGGTTGTGGCTGCTCCCTCCCTGGAGGTGTTCAAGTCCAGGTTGGAGGAGGCTTTGAGTGAGCTGTACTAGAGGGAGGTGTCCCTGCCTACAGCAGGGGAGTGGAACTAGATGATCTTTGAGGTCCCTTCCAACCTTACCGTTCTATGATTCTATGATCTACTGCTTCTGTCTCATATGCAGCTTCTCACACTCTAAAATTCTGAAATATGAATTTCAGAATAACTATGGATACCATATAAACTGGCTTATTCTGGTGAACACTTTATCATCAATAGGATTGCATAGATTATAACTTTCTATGGCAGCCTCAGGACTAATAAAAGTACATTTTTATATCAAACTGAGTTTTTAAGGATCCTTAAACAGTTTCTTCTTTTGTTTCTGTTTATAGAAAACAATCATAGGAAGGAGCAAAGCCAAAGGAACATTTTAATGCTCAGAGCATACAGTTCTGCATAGTTTCAGACATAGTTTCACTGTTCAGAAACTAAACCAGTCTCCTCTGTTTTTTAACACAGACCACTTCAAAACAGATCTCACTGATTAATCTGTCAACTGTAGTGTAAAGTTGCCTTTATGACTAGCTTGCCTGGAAACTAGTCTTCATCCTGAAAAAAAATACTCACCTCTCACTCTCAAATTCTTTAAAAAAATGTGTTGGTCTGACAAACAGGAGGGAAAAAGAAAAGACTAAGTCCCTGCTGAGGAGTCCATCTGTCAACTGGTGATGCTAAATTAACTCTCTATAAGAGTTTTCATCCCCAGTAAAAAGTAGTGAGTTTTCAGACAAAATATCAAATTAATTTTACTTTCTATGTGTTGCTGGGACTAGTAGCTTTTGGATATTCCTATATTTTGTATTGTTTTAGTTTTTCCTTTGTTGTTTTATTACTTTTAAGGTAGCTGTGTAGTTTTCAAAACTCCCGGGAAGACATAAAATGCTTCAGAAGTCAGGCACCCACTTCTGGGAGAGCAATTAATAGCATGGTAAACTAGACATCAATGCTCTAGATGCATTGTATAAGGGACAGTAAAGTTCTGGCACACAGCTCATCTGAATTGGTGAAGACATCCAAGACTTTATTTTGAGCAGAACTTAAGTATCTCTCTAGACCAGAGGCTACATTCCTCTAGGTCCAAGATTCTGTCCAGCAGAATCCTTGCACCATTCCCAGCCCTACTATACCCAGCACCTCCTTGTTAATGGGTTTCTGTCCCTTCTTTCCTCTGCTCTCTTCGTTAATTGCTATTTAATTCAGTGATATTTCCAATTTAAAATAGATGAAAGCCCCTAGCACTTGATACTGACAAATAGCTGCCTCAAATATAGAGCATTTAAAGATCTTAATAATGTGAGACTTAGTTTTCCTGAAATATTTTCCCGAACTTATGTTTCTATCATTCAGCTGCAGTACTGTGAAAGGTTTTGCTGCTTACCTGACCACCTGTTCTGAGAAATATAGATGAAATAGTAAGTTGTCCTTACCTCTGACTTTAGGAGTCCACATATCTAAAAAATTATGTTCAGTGTTTCACTTGTGTATAAAACGAGTACCAATTTCCTCTCCCCACTTTTATGACAATTGGTCTTTTTATTATCTGAATTGTTATGCTATGGAAGTATTCATCTTTTTGCTACCTCTGAAGAAAACCAGAAAAATTATGTCTGAGTTGTATTTATTCCCACCAACACAGATGCTTTATTTTTCTAGAGGGAAAAATTGAACTTCCAGAGATCTCCTTGGCTGTAAAACTGCTGAAGCAAGGTCAGGCATTTCAGTGTGGAGACAAAAAGTTAATAAATGTGGACCATTGTCCCACACTCAAAAATGTATACCCTACACCAAGTTGGGATTGTTCTCTTCTTGTTTAAACTCATCTAGTAATTTCTGACTATTTTTATTGCCTGAGGATATATTTCTTCATGGTTAAGTATCAGTAGCTATGCATTTTGATAGAAGAAATGCAGACTGCAATTAATACCCTACACAACAATAAGTGAATAAAAAGTTGTTTCTCAAAAGGAATGCTACAGACTACATAAAAATACAATATTCTATTTCAACTACTTATGCTGAATAGTATTGGAAGAAGCCCCAATTGGAATTCTAATGACATTTCTGAGCTTCTTTCTTGCTGCTCTAAGAACATAAACACAATGATGTATCAACAGTCAAGGCAATGCAAGATATAGACAATGGTGGGAGAACCTTGAGATGCTCAAAGTAAGAGCACACACTGTCGTGGTAGGCCTGAGCAGGCCAAAATAGGCTTATGCATGTCCTGACTTGCCCAGACATGTGCTTCTGCTCTCCATCCTTCTGTTGTGGGGAGAAGCAACCACAGGAAAGAGGACAAAGAACCTGGAGCCCCTGAGTCTGAGGACTCTGGCTTGCCCAGAGTTGTTTGCATCCTGTGGTAAACAAGGTACACAGGCTCAGCTTGTGTATGCCTTGTGCAAGGCCTGTCTTCTGCCCTGAAAAGGGTAAAGCAAGCCTATGGCTTCACCTAATATGGTCAAGCTTGGCTACCTACCATTCTGATTGGCTATTCTGTGTCCAAAGGCCCATTAGTCTCAGGCTGTATTGATAAAAGGAGATGAGCAGGTGACACAGCATACTCTGCTGTTGTATCCCTGCTTGCTTCTTGCTAATCCTGCTACTGCCTCACTGCATCCTGAGCTGCCTGGAATCTCCACTGCTTTGAGTTTACCAGGAGCAGGCTCTAAATGCCTCCACGCCATTGGTCTGCACAGCCAGCGTGACGTCATACCAAGACTGCACATCACAAGACATCCTACCTGCACCTGAAAGCCTCCTGCCAAGACAGGAAGCCCTGGAGATACACAGATCATCCAGAGAGCCAGGACCAGGTCAGAGATTGTCTCCCTCCTTTCCCCAGCAGTCTGAGAAAAATCAGCAGTCTCAGTGGATGACAAGATAGTTAACAGAATTCCCTGGAAGCGTCTGGGTGCTGCCTGAAGCTGTAGCTAGCCCAATGAGGTGGGAGATAATTTTGTGAGTAAAGACTTAAAGTCTCTTGTAACTCACCATTGCCTTCTGCCATAGGCAGAAAGGAGCTCCTTGAGTCCATCTAGTGGGCAAGCAGAGTATTGACCACAAGCAGTACGCTAACCGCAGCAACCTTCTCTTCCAGTCCAACTGAGTTCAGTTAATGTTATATTATTACTAATTATTGCTAGATCCTGTGTTATTATCCATTCAAAGTTTCTGTGACCATGCGAAGAACTGACTATTATTAAAATTAGTGGTCAGGGTGGCGACAGTTCTGAACATTGAACATTGATAAAGAATATTAATCTTTGAAAATCATATCTCGCATTAATTATCCCTCCATAACACACACTTCTTTGTATTTTGTATTTCTAGATATATTATTGCAGTAAATATCTTTCCTGTGGCACCAGTAATTAAAAGCACACACAAGTAACATGAGTATTGTCCTCCAAATTTTACTATTTAAGTAGAAAGCTCTGCAAGACCTCTGGAGCTGTGAATCTCCATCACAAGTGTTTCTGTAAAAAATGTATTTCTAGAAAATAAAATGCCATAAAAACTAAAACTAAAGCATTTTATTGTTTTTAAATGAGTGTTATGATTCATATAATAAAATTCTAGACTATTTAGATAAAGCTATGAAATCATATTGAAACATTTGACTTGAGGAGGCTGTAATGGGCAAATAATTTGTCAAGAGTTCCTAAAGACATGCTTGGAAACAACTGTAAGTCATGAAAAGGAGCTATAATGATCCTTGGCTCCATGTAGAGGAAGTACCGAGTAGGAAGATGCTTTCACCTCTTCCTACAGGTATAGAAACAGACCCATAGAGGAATACTATAGGATGGGAATACTTCTCATAGGGGAAGACTACTAGAGTAATACATCTCTAATACCATATTTTACAATGAAAGGAAATGTAAAATGGTAGCACGTCACAAACCTTCAGTGACATGAAAATACTTAATGTTAACTGAAAGCCTTTAGGAGATTAATGTCTTTATCTCAACAAAAAGATAACTGAGGGTTTATTTCATCATAGTTTCTAACTACCTTCAGATGGTGAAAGTACAGGATATTACAGAACTGTTTAATCTAACAACAAACAGCATTAGTGGAACAAAAAATGCGATAATTCAGGCAGACAAAATGAACTTGCTTTTCAGACACATATTTTTTGCACGTAGGCTGAATATCTACTAAAGCAAAGCGTGAAGTCAGGACTACATTCCCTATATCTCAATGTCAGCAAAACCAGAATGAATGCTTCTGTGGAACATCCCAGTCAGTGGGTCAAAGTTGTGGCCTTGTAAACAGAAGAAGCCTATGCAATATGCCCTAATTACTTGCATATTTAAATTCAGTTTTTCTCTTTCCTTTGCAGTTCTGCCTTGCCTTATATAATATTGGCTGTTTCCTTCCTATAATGTGAATGTGTATCTTTCTAATACTACTGCTATTCAAGCCACTGTATATATATACTGTGATAGATGCATAAACAAGGATGGAAAATATTTTCAAATATATCTTCTAATTTGGATAAGTAAATATATAAATAAATGTATACCCTTAAAAGTCGAGATATCTTGGAGAAGTTTAACAGAAGCAGAGAAGACATAATTGACAGTTTCTTCTAGATTATATAGAACAATAGGTGTTAACACTAACAAAAAGGTCCTTCTGATCATTTGATCCCACTCTATTCTCTCAAGAGTCCTCAGCTCCAGAGGACAATATCTTGTAGCTGTTTCAGTTGACCTTCTACTAGGTCAATACTTATTTGTAACCTAATGTGTTTACATGAAGGGACAGATATTTCATTGCCTCAGGCTCACTACACTTCAAAAATATGAAATTATAAAAATGAATGAAAAGTCAACCCACTTTCCTCCCCAAAACACACCACTAACCTTTCTTTTCTTGGGAAGGGACCACAGGTTCATAGGCAAGGGGGTATTTGCAGAACAATCCGATAGATGTTCCCTGAGAGATAAAAGGGGATGAGAAATATGTGTTGTCCTGAGAGAAATGCCTACCTGTACTTACAGAAAAACCCACTGTTTGTCCTTTTACCTAATACATTTAATCATGGGTAGGGATTATTTGTTCTTAAGTATCCTGTTAAAAGTTGTTTGGGGGATATAGTTTCTGGAGGCTAAGATATAGTTCCAATTATAGGGTAGAATGGCCGAGCAGTCTAAGGAGCACTCTGGAAGTGTGAGTTCTAATGCCCCTGGTGGCACAAATGTTTTCTAGGATGGAGTAAAGACAGTCACAGGTAGGGATTTGGAGAAGAGTGTCTGTTATCAGCCCTGAAGAAAGGGTTCTGAGGACAGGATCGGTATGAGTCAGCAGTACACTCTGACAGCCAAGAGGACAAACACATATAACCATTTGCTCAAAAGGTGATTAACCTGTTACAGTGTTAGTGCAGCTAGAGAATAGGAGGCTTAAAGATGACCTCTTTGCTCTCTACAGCTTTCTGAGGAGGTGAAATGGATAGTGCTGAGCTCATCTTTCCTGTAGCCTGCGGTAGGAAAACCAGAATTGTTCAAAGCTATGCCAGAAAAGGTTTAGATTGGACATTAGGAAACATTTCTTTACTGAGAGAGTGGTGAAATACTAGAGCAAGGTTCCTAGAGAGGTGTTTGATGTTGTGATGGGAAATCATCACTTTAGCCCAAACGAAAGGGGCATCCCATGTGTCTGGAATTACATCTCTGTGTTTTGTGAATTAGATGGTGCTACAACTACTAAATAAGCTAATTAAATCCTTCAGGAAGGAATGAAGACAGGTGGGTTTCTTTTGTATTTACGATATCTGCACATCGTGGTATCTCCCTGTGACAAGAGTTTCCAGACTTGCTAGCAGTTACACAGAAAAAGAGAGACTTACTGCTTCTAAATGTCATACCTTCATTGTGTGAGCCACTTAAAATGACCCCAAGACTATTTAAGTTTAGAGCAGAGTATCAGAGTACCAGCAGACAGCAATACCTTTTAGCAGTACTGTGGTGCAGAAGACTCAGCACCTAAATCTTGTGAGACATTTCTCCCAACAGTAGCATTCTGGTGATTGCATATAGCTTTTTTTTTAAAGGAAAATGTAGGACAATGTATTGGATTTCCCTTCTGTGCTTTAAAATCCTTCTTTTAAACAGCTTCTCAATTTCTTTCCAATATAAGCTGGCTCATTAGAAGATTATTATGATTATGTTAATTAAGACAATATTATGATTAATAGCTCTTTGTGTCATTTTAAGGGAGAAAACACAACTAAACAGATCTAATTGTCCAGCAACTCCTCAGACTGGAAAGCATATACAGTTCTTGATTTTCTTCAAATTCTGTTAATGTTCCATCATGATATTCACATGACCATCTCATTCCTCTGTTGAATTTCTTATTGTCCTAATTTGTCCCAGTCTCAGCTGCCAACTTCTAGATATATACTTTTCACCTCTCAGTTATGACCTTCAGAACCATCACTTCTGTATTTTGTTCCCACATGTATTTGCATGTGTATTTATGAAATACTGTGGCAAACACAAGTGTGAGCATACTCTTCTCAATTTGCTTATAATTCTCTTTTCTGTCTGAGCAAAAAAAGGCATAGGAGTTGCAGCTTCCACTTGGAGATAGGCTCCTAAATCCTATTTGAGCTCGTTTGCTTGAGTAGTGACATTAAGTGTGTGTGCTGGGACATCTGAGAGTATCGTCTTTACTTTCTGCTGTATTTCTTTTTGTTGTTTTTATTTTTTCCCCTCTTGACAAACTCTCTCAAAGTTGCAGTCCTATGAAACAGATGTTTTAGAGGAGTATTTAAAGCTGTTTCACTTGTACAGTACTGTACAACAAGTTCTCAGGGATCTACACATTTCTGGAAGTATTGTCGTGTCAGCTACAGATTCAATATGTTCTTAAATGGCTTGATGAGAATAATCTTGATATCATCCTTGTATCCTTGTCATTATCTGCATTCACTGGGAGCTGAGAGATGAGTGAATTTAGGACCACAACAATTATTATATAATTGAAACACTTCTCTATGAAGGAAGACTGAGAGTGCTGGAGTTGTAAAGTTCAGAGAAGAAAAAGCTCTGGGGAGACTTTATTGAGGCCTTTCAATAATTAAAGGTGGTCTCCAAGAAAGATGAGGAGAATCTTTTTAGCAAGGCCTTTTGTGAGAAGACAAGGAGTAACAGTTTTAAACTAAAGTGAGTGGATGCAAACTATGTGTAAAGAAGAATTTTTTTTGCAGTAATAGTGGTGATACACTTGAACAGTTTGCCAAGAGAGTTGGTAGATGCCCCATTCCTGGAAATGTTCAAGGTTAGGTTGGATGGGGCTCTGAACAGCCTCATCTAGTTGACAATGTCCCAAGGATGTTGGACTAGATGACCTTTAAATGTCCTTTCCAACTAAAACTATTTTATGATTCTATGATTCTGTGACACAGCCATCATGTGGATGTTCAAAATACCTGCAAGTATTTATTTACTCTTCTATTAAACGATTCCCTGTATCAGTTTATCGTGAGAGGTTAAATGGATAATCTTGTAGCTCCTATGTAGTGTTAGAAATTGCTCAATTCAGCTGACCAAGTACACAATCTGGCTTGCCACAAGCTGTCTTTTTTTTTTTTTTTTTTTTTTTCTCAGCTAAAATGTTTTTATCACTTTGTTGGTGTAGTATGTCAAGTAATGTGCAGATAGAGCGATGCTACCTTAAGATAAACCTGATATTCTCTTGTCAATGCTTGCTAATACAGAATTTCTTATCTGCCATTTCTCTTCCTAATTTTGATGAAACTGTTAACCCATGTGTTTGACTTAGTGATGCTCCTGTAATAACCTTTTTTTTGGTTGTTTTGGTTTTTTGGGGTTTTTTTGAGTTCTTTCACTATTTTCTTCTTAGGTTGTTTTCAGCAGAAGCACTCAACACACACATGGCATTGGTATTTCCAAATTCATCACTTCTTTTTTTTCCTTCAGCTTTGTAACACATTTTATCTGCTCTTCTGCTAGGTGTAGATGAGAAAAGGAACTGACTTTGATCAAACACAATACATTTTTTAAATTGCAGCAGTTCCAAAGCATTACAATTTCATTCTAACTGGAATATTTTCAGTTGGTTTCTAATAAAATGAGTTAATACTTCCAGGACTTCCTTGCCCACTCTGTGCAATAAAAGGGATACTTACAGGTCCTCTTCTCTGTTATCTTCCCCCAAGGCATTCACACAGATATGGAAACCTTGTTTCTATTATTTCCATTCCTGGGTGAGTTCACTGAGATAAAGATAAGAATGCTTTCTAGATACTCCTCATTTTTCTTTTGGCTCTCATATACTGACAGGGTTTCAAATAAAACAGCAAATCTTTGCTTTGCGTGGGCTGTTGTTATTCTGACAACGTGTTGCACTGTCCTTTCTATATATAAGGAAGCCAGATTGTGACCAAGGATATAAAATTTAAGCAGAACTCACTCTATTAGACACAAAGCAGAATAGCTTCATCAGGTACACCCAGTCCAAGATCTCGCTGGCAATTAGACATAATCAAACAGCGTATGAAGAGATGTAACTTCTGTAATTCTGAGTTGCCAACTCTTTGAGGCCTGTGTCTAAAGTTGACTTTGATGTGTATGAAGTCTGTGACCTTTTATACAGCATATAATCAGAATAGTTTACTATCAGAATAATAAAGATCTCTGTATAAATTTTTAGTGATAAACTATATAAACTATATAAACTATATAAACTATATAAACTATATATAAACTTCAGGAGGAAGTTCTTTACAGTGAGGCTGGTGAGGCACTGGAACAGGTTGCCCAGGGAGGATGTGGCTGCTCCCTCCCTGGAGGTGTTCAAGGCCAGGTTGGAGGAGGCCTTGAGTGACCTGTACTAGTGGGAGGTGCCCCTGCCTATGGCAGGGGGTTGGAACTAGATGATCCTTGAGGTCTCTTTCCAACCTTACCATTCTATGATTCTATGATATAGTACGTGAGGCTTTGTGACTTTGATCAGTACAGTTTGTTTCATATAACATATTTTGTCAGTGGGAAGGTGTTCTACAAAACTCAACCAACATACTAGATAGGTTTTGTTCTTTCTGTTCATATTTATACAGGTGTGTTTTATCTTTGAAAGGAAAAACAACTGGCAAATGAAAACCAAGAAAGCATTATGAAATCTTAAGAAATCAAACAGCCTATGAATCTGCTTTTAAGGATGAACAACATCAAGATAATCCCCCCAGTTTAAGTGCCAGATAATTTAAGAAAAGCAGTACCTCTGCTGTTGGCTTGATGCTGATTGTACCTCCATCCTTTGACATTTCTGACAGCAGTCTTTGGTCTCCAGTGCATTTCTGTGTATATAATGCTGACTGTACACTTTGCTACACATATGCAAGCAAAATATTAGCAGTCTGCTGACTATGCTTTTATTTTTCGTTTGAGTCTTGAGTTAGGTGTATATTAAAGAGGTCTTTTCCTTTATCACTATGAGTTTTTAAAAAACATCTCACCCTTCCCTTGTCCTCAGGTGTGCTGTTGTATGCTTTCTCAACAAAAGTAAAATTTTCAGAGGCTTCCAAAACTATTTCTTTTGCATACTGCTGCCTAAACCAGAAGCAGGTATTCTGAGCATAAGGAATCAGTAGTGGAGAAAATACAGGAAATTGTTTTCCAAAACGTTCCATATGGAGTACCACATTGTTGTGCAGTGTGTCTGTTCTGATTTTGGTTTAAACGGGTTATAAATGAAGTAAACACATGAATAAAAGAACAGTGTGTTCAGACAAAAGATCTCTGGGAGATAGGTAGGCATTTGAGGAAGAATGAGAGGAGGACAAACATGTAGGGAACTAGTCCCTAAACTCCTCCAACTGTTCTCAGCTACAGAGGATTATGGAATCTCTTGCAGTTTGTCTTGGTGGCCTCCCATGAATGTCCCTTCTAAGAAGCTGTCTGCTCTTCCTTTCAGCTCAGAGAACTCATGTGCCTTCACAACATTCTTTGGCAAGGAGCACTACAGTTTTAACTGCTGGCTGAGGAACTATTTTTCTTAAGAGAGAACATTTGGGATAACAAGAACACTGCATATTTAATTGATTTTGATTTTTTTTTTTTTTAAGTTAGCTTAGCTGAATAGCTATCATTGAATAATTTGTAGTAATCCCAGAGTTTTGCTTCTGAGTACCATTGGCCAGGTTAGAGCCTCTCAGTTTGTATGTGAATCTAGAATTGCTTTTCCTTGTATATATCAATGTGCACCTATCTGTGCTGAATTTCATCTGCCATTTGTATATCCAGTTGCTCAGTTTGCAAGATCCTTCACAATCTGCCTTCATCCTCAGTATCTTGAATTACTTAGCATCATCAGAAGCAGAGTCACTTCTCCAATGTCCTTACCAGGCTGTTAAAAGTGTTGAATAACATAGAACTCAGCTACTGATCTGTCTGCAATGCAGGGATTAATATTTCACTCCTGCTTTTCATTTCTGATTTCTTAACTATTAATTCATTAAATCTGGCCATTTAAGGATCTCCTGCACTAATGCAAGGGTTGCTTGTTTTCCTTAAGGGTCTGCAGCAAAGGCCATTGTGAAATTCGTACAGGCTATATTAATTGCTGTTACCACTGTGATTTTTGACTTTGTCAAAGAATATCAACATAATTCTGGGAGAGACACTCTCATAATAGAAGTCTATGAATTTGATTTGCACAAACATTTTTACAAAGACATTCAGTAATTTATGCTTTCCTATGCTTGTTACTGATTTGCTTATTATGGAAGATTTTTTGGTAGTATTTTGGTGTTTTTAAGATGCATATGATAACTGCTACCCTTTAGCCTTCAGGTACTNGCCACGCTGCTATTGATGCAGCCCAGGACTCGGTTGATTACGTGCGCACGCTGCGGGAATTGCTTTAAGTGAGCAATTACATGCAATATTTAGTAATTTGTCTATTTCAACACTGAGTTCATTTGAACTCTTAGGTGAATGCAACCTATTCTGGTGAGCTGCTGACATTCCTTTTGTCTCTTGGTGTATGACTATGTTAGGTCAAATTCAAATACAAGGTCTCCTGAGTCACTCCATCCCAAAATCTGTCAAGAGATTCCATATGTGAACCTTCCCTGCTCCTTTTATGACAGATATTAGTTAAAACAATATATTCAGTTTCTAAAAAAAATATTTTGTCCTGAGGATCTTTTTATATCTCAATGTGTTGCACACAATCCCTGTTTTATCCTTTTTGCCCAAAGGATTTCAGGTGTGTGACTGACAAACTGACCCTACTGAGTAGTAGGGTGACCATATCCAACAGCACAATGCTAACTTCCATTCTATATTAATAGTATAGGATTTTATATTTTAGTAAAATCGGTTTTTCTAAATCACCAAAACAGTATTTAAGTGTTCATAGCCATAAAGAAAGGCAAATTCTAGCTTATCTTCCAGATTGTGTTTATAAAATGGGCAATGAAAATGGAATGTTCAAGGTCAACTGATAATCATTACTGAGCACCAAAAGTTTGGGTAGAATTTGGAGGGCTGCTTTGGCTAACTGGCAGGACAGAACATACAATTTTGATTTTTGCCATTTGTCACTGGCTCACAGCTTCTAATATGAGTGCCATCACTATATTTCAAATATCCATTACTTCCAAGCTGTCTCATGTATCATTTACATTCTGCTGATGGGTATAATTTTATTCTTCTCTGTTTTCAGTTTTTCATGTGTGTATGTGACAGCTGCAATGGGCACTATCCTAAGTACAAATTTGAGCATCTCTTCACCAGCCATCTGGTAAGATTTTTTCCTCTGTTACTTGTGTCCTTTTCTGTTGTATCTGTGTATTACACATCAAATGTCCATGGATAATATTTCTCTTTCTGTCCAAATTAGAATTTGATTCCTGCCATCTATTTTATGATTAGGTGACTGGGATTTAAGTTGATGAAAGAAGCAATAACAAGTTCGGCTGACATTGCTTCACATCACTCATCATAGTCCCACTCAAGTCAGCAAGGTGTCTTTATTACATTAGTTATTTCTGAATATCTAGGCTAATATAACTTCCCTAATATCTAGGCTAATATCTAGGCTAATATAACTTCATATTTGTTCTAAAACAAGTGTGCAGTTTTAACTGAATGAGTTCCAATCATTAAGAAATAAGCAAAAACCTATTTTAAAATAAATTGGATTGAAATCATATAGACAGTTCCTATATCCATACCTAAATGTTGTCAAGCTGATATGGTGCATGAGGGTAAAGAAGGTGGTGCAGCAATATATACAGCCTCTGCTTAATACCTGGCTGCTGTCTTTTACTTCCTAAAACTTTCAAAGAACAAACAGGAGGAAATACATCAGAAATATTCACAGAATAGTTGTAACTAAAGCAGAAAATTACCTGACAGACTTTCTTTGATATTTGTACCACATTGTGTCATGTTACTACGTCAGGGTACAACATATTTATTATCCTTAATGAGAGGAAACCTCATCAGGTTTCATGGAAAACCTCATCAGCATTCGTGGAAACCTCACCAGGTTTCCATGAATGCTGTACCTACTATAAATTCAGAAAGACAATTTTGAGAAACACATATATTTATTTTGAGCATTTTATAAAATCCAAGCTGTAGGTTGGATATAAAATCTCAGATCTATCCAAGAACCTAGATCTTATGCCTACTCAAATGGGGCATGAATACAAAGTTCACTTTTTGAAATGATTCAGATATTATGAGACACCTTCGCTTTCAACCTGTCGAGTGTATGCAGAATTATCTTCAGACTGACAGCATTCCAGTTACCTAAATGCAATTTGTGCACATGCATATGTTAGAGAAAATTAAATACCATATGGTACTAAGCCAGTCACAATTTGTACTGCTTGAAAATAGCACACTTCTGAAGCCTGATGACAAATTTTATGGGTTTTCTCTTCTGCTAATTTATGGAAAAATAGCTCTCAACCATTTATCCACAGAAGAACTGGCGAAGATGTGGCCGTAAAAATTCACTGCAAGAAATATTTCTAAGTAAATGATTGGCTATAAATTACAGAGGATCTAAGATTTTTTCTTCTTAAAATACATACAACAGGTTTTAAAAATTTCTGGTCTCTCTGAATGCATGCTACCCTTCAGAAACATTGATGTTACTGTGCATCAGAGCATTTCATGGTGAAGTCAGTAACTCATTGTTGTGGAAGGCTAATAGGCCTAAAACATGTCATGGCTTGCCCCACCCTTCTGCTGGTAGGGGAAACAAGGGTGGGAGGAAAACAAGGACTTGGGCCATTATGCCCCCTCCCAATGTGATAAAGAGGTGTTAGAAGTGGGTGTACCTAAACCCACAGAGTCTTTAGGTACTTATTAGTGTCTTGCCCAAATAAGGGTAAACAAGCCCTGGTTTGGTTTCACCTAATGTGGTCAGTTTTGCAAATGTCATTTTGATTGGTGAATCTCTGTTGCCAAAGGAGCCATTGCACTCTGGTAAATAATATAAATGGAGCTAAGTTGCAAGCAGTTGTGCTGCCTCTGCCTCATTGTTCTGCCTCAGTGTGCGCTCCTCTGTTCTACATTCTGCTCTGTCCTGCCTCACTGCTCTTGACTTGGACAATGTGTTCTGCTCTGCCTCGTGCTTCGGACCAGCTTAGCCCTTAAGTTTTGGGCTTGAACTACCTGGAAACTTAAGTGCCTTAAGTTTACCAGGAGAAGGCATTAAGTGCCTCATGAAGTGGTGAGAAGTGCCACTGACATCGTCCTCTCTGCACATCTGCAAGAGATCCTGCTTGTATCTCTGCAAACACAGGAAAACACAATGTGCTTCTGTCATTGTATCCTGCCATGCTCTGTCATGCTTTTGCTTTATTTGCTTTGCAGCATTATGCCTGCTAAGTTTCAAGCCAGCTTTGCTGCATAATAACAAGCTCCAATGCTTTGGGCTTGTATACCTGGAATTACTTTAGTTTACAAGGAATAAGCATTAAATGCTTCNCATGTCATGGCTTGCCCCACCCTTCTGCTGGTAGGGGAAACAAGGGTGGGAGGAAAACAAGGACTTGGGCCATTATGCCCCCTCCCAATGTGATAAAGAGGTGTTAGAAGTGGGTGTACCTAAACCCACAGAGTCTTTAGGTACTTATTAGTGTCTTGCCCAAATAAGGGTAAACAAGCCCTGGTTTGGTTTCACCTAATGTGGTCAGTTTTGCAAATGTCATTTTGATTGGTGAATCTCTGTTGCCAAAGGAGCCATTGCACTCTGGTAAATAATATAAATGGAGCTAAGTTGCAAGCAGTTGTGCTGCCTCTGCCTCATTGTTCTGCCTCAGTGTGCGCTCCTCTGTTCTACATTCTGCTCTGTCCTGCCTCACTGCTCTTGACTTGGACAATGTGTTCTGCTCTGCCTCGTGCTTCGGACCAGCTTAGCCCTTAAGTTTTGGGCTTGAACTACCTGGAAACTTAAGTGCCTTAAGTTTACCAGGAGAAGGCATTAAGTGCCTCATGAAGTGGTGAGAAGTGCCACTGACATCGTCCTCTCTGCACATCTGCAAGAGATCCTGCTTGTATCTCTGCAAACACAGGAAAACACAATGTGCTTCTGTCATTGTATCCTGCCATGCTCTGTCATGCTTTTGCTTTATTTGCTTTGCAGCATTATGCCTGCTAAGTTTCAAGCCAGCTTTGCTGCATAATAACAAGCTCCAATGCTTTGGGCTTGTATACCTGGAATTACTTTAGTTTACAAGGAATAAGCATTAAATGCTTCCACGTGATAGGCTCACTTAGCCAGCAGAGTGATGTTGTGCCCATCTGCATATCTGCAAGACATTCTGCCTGCATCTCTGCAAACCTTCACACCAAGAGGAACCAGGATCAGGTTAGAGATTGTCTGCCTCTTACCCAGCACCCTGCTAGAGCCTGGGAAGATCTAGAAGCCTCTCAACAGCTATCAAGACACCAAGCAGACCCAACACTCCTGCAAGGGAGCCAAGGGATTATCACTAAATTCTACTTCACCACTATAAGAACAGACTTTCCCTAGGGCTCCAGGCTGTCTATTTACAAGGTGGGCAGAGCCATTTTGTGGCTAAAACTTTTCCTATTTTCTGATCCTCCTAAATTAATGAATTGCCCATAAGCATCCTTATGAAGATTTTCCCAACTGAATCAGAACCCAGATTCAACTAATTTGTATATAGTTTGTGAGCGGGGCTTTTTTGGAAATAAAATAACTACATATTTTTATAATTCCTGCCTCATTAATTGCCCCAATTAAGTCACTTATTTAATGGCACAATTTTAGGACTGGGTTTGTGCCTTCTGCTGGTCAGTTGATTCAGCTAGGTGGTGTTCACCAGAGGTTTCCTTTAAACTGATAGTAAAATATCAGGCAATACTGAAGCAGAGCTGTTCTGCATGTCTGAGTTTAAAAAAAAAGTGTCCTTAGCTATTTGTATAGACTTTTAGAGCAAACTTTAACCTTTACCATGATACTTTTGTTTGCTGTGTGCAAAAGCTGTAACTACTGAAGCAGCAAATAGAGTATTTAATCTTTATATTTCCACAGCAAATCCATGAGCCATCTGAGACTGGAGGTTACTCACATGAGATACTGACGCATGTGATAAGAAAATCATAGAATCATAGAATCATAGAATGGTAAGGCTGGAAGGAGACCTCAAAGATCATCTAATTCCAACCCCCTGCCATAGGCAGGGACACCTCTCACTAGCACAGGTTACTCAAGGCCTCGTCCAACCTGGCCTTGAACACCTCCAGGGAGGGAGCAGCCACAACCTCCCTGGGCAATTGTATATTGTGCTATTTACAGCTTAGCACAATATACAAGCAGATATATACACAATATACAGGAATAGTTACAGAAATATACAAGGTAAAGGTAATACAGAAACACAACATCCCTCCCAGAAATCAGAGACCCCAGGAGGGGCTCCCAACCACCCTTCCACCTTCTTTCCACCCCTCTACCTTACCCCAGGGTTTGCCTTACGTGCAAGGTGAGTTTGGAGGATCAGCAAGAGGGGTTAGAAGCAGAGTGGTGTTGTGGGTTTAAAGAGCCGACAGAGTGAAGCTCTCAAACAAATTGGAGAAAAAAAACAGAATTATATTTGGAGAGGGTGTTACAGATAGAAATTACAAAGCAAATACAGAATCCATAAGCGAACCCCCTGAATTTCCCCCAGCCCAAAACTAAATCTATCATCCCCAGTGCTCCAATTCTCCCCCCACCCCATGCCTCCGCCACCCAAGAGGCCTAAGCACAGCCTCTGGAGGCCCCAACCAGGCCTATCCTTACATGTTTATCCTGATAACGCAGTTCCTGCCTGACACAAGGCTGGAGTGGGGGGAAAGGAGCACAAGCTGGCCTTGCCGTGAGCTTATGAAGAGATAGCAGAATTGTGGGATTGAATAACAAATCTTCAAGTCCCTAGAGGACTATTTTAACCCTATAGTTCCCAACCTGGGACAAGTGGTTAGTTGGGTTACACAGCAGAAAGGCCAGAAGACACACCAGCTACCAGAGAGAGACTCTCTGTGTCTTATCTATATTTGTGTCCTTGTTTTTATACATCTCAGCAAGCCTATGAGTGAAGCAGACATCACCATTGTTTGCTTTTCACAGCCTATAATCTATTGTTTTTTTCATTAAAATATTCCAAATAGCCTGAAACCAGCACACAAATAATAGATATAATTACTTTTGTTAACTCTCCCTTGGATCATGTGCTTAATTTCAGAGTGAAATTTGGGAAGGCAGACAATGTTGAATTTCCCTCAGGCCATGTCCATTTGGAAGGATTGGTGAGATGGTGACTAGAAAATGCCACCTGAATGTCAGGATTACTCTTGGGACTGAAAGGCAAACACACAGTTCTTCAGTCTTAGTGGTTTATACCAGTACAACTGTTAATAGTTGCAGTAGTGAGCTGTAAAACTTTTTACTTTACAGTGGAAAAACTGTTGGGAGGATGAATGGAGGATGAGAAGCAGGCTAGGAAAAGGGGCTGCAGCCAAACTGGAACATATTATCTTTTTAAAACATAAACCATCTATCAAAATGCCAGTTAAATAATGTGTCATGATTATCAAAACAGTTAATCAACCATACTTTCATCATATGTCTCAGTGGCTGTGAACGTTATTGGCAGCATATATTGACAGAAGTCCTAAAGCTTTTCACTGAAGTGAGGAAACAGAGAAAACTAAGTGATTACTAATCTCCACATAGCTTTTGTGATTTGAATTAACTTGATTTCCCTCCCCCTTCTACTAAGCTTTCAATTTCTGAATAGGAATGTGAGGTTGCTTGATCAACCTCCTTTTCAAAAAGTCTGGTGTCTGGGTCTCCTGAGGTATATTGTCCTAGGGGTGTATTTGTAGCAGATTAAGCCACAGAGATCTGAATTTCATGATCTGTTACTGTCTATCATCTTCAACATTCTTCATTCAGAAACTGTACTATTTCCCATGCATTTATCCCCTAGTCTAAACATTGTCCCCTTGGTAATCTATACAGCACTTATGAAGCAGTGGACAGAGCTGTCAGCACAGTACATATCCCCATTAAGAAATACTGTTCTCTGTCACTGCTCAAGGTCATCATAGGCTTCCTGAAAGATTTTACAGACAGAACAAGTGTCACCTGGCAGAGGATAAGAAGGCAGGTCATTTGCTGGAGTACACATTTTTAGAAACTTGGATATGAAAGTCTTAACCTCATTCCATAAATTACATTGCAGAATGCCCTTGGTGTTCTGAAATTACACTTCTATGTGAGGTCAATATTTCTACAAGGCTTTATAGTGAAACAAGGCTTTAAAGCATACCTTTTTTTTTTTTTCTTAATTTTAAAAAAATAAAGGCATTCAGTAATTAGCTTGATATTGGTAAATACTTAAAGACCGAAGACTGGGACAGTAGATATAGTAGGTATTTCCAAACTCTTGTAAAGTAGTAGTTTGCACTTGGACACATAATAGTAATAAAACCCAGAGATTATAATAATGCCTATGGAAAGGCAATCTTTTGAACTTTAAACAAATAAAAAATCAATTCACTGTCATTATGAAGCTATTCACTAGAGTCATAGAGACTGAGGTGCTAAAAACATGAACTACAAAAGCTGTGTTGCTAACAGTTGTAGAACAGTCGTGTCTGAAATGAGTTCTGAAAGAGAAGGTCGAGAAGTGGTGAAGGAGTAGGTTTATTTTAAAAGTAGCCCCTTTACCTAGTGGGGAAGAACATGTTTTTTTCTTATGAAAATACAAGTTGTACATTTTGATATTGTTAGAGACAAGTTGAGTGAATAATTTTTACAGATATACCATTTTTCATATTTTTTTTCATTTTTTATATGTTTATCTATATATATTTATATTTTCATATGACTGCTTTCTCCTTATTTTATCTGGTGAACAATGGCAAACAATTTTAAATAACTCTTGCAGTTCTTACTGCATTTGTTTGATTATGAGAGATCAAAGATGCTGGTTTTGAAATAAAGTAATACCAAATATAATGTTACATCTAGCAAAGCAACTTAGGAAACTGCAGAAGGCACTCAAGTTTTTTCTTGGGAAAATCTCTTTTGCAATTGTGATCCTATTTTCAGTCTTGTCTGAAAGGAGAAGAGACTGATACCACTGTTTTGCACACAACACTAGTCTGGAACCACAATGACTGACTGCTATAGCAGAAACTCTTAAAAAATTAATCAGGCTCAGTGATGAATTAGCAAAGGCATATACCACCTAACCTGTAGGCACACAAAACTCAGGGCAAACAGCTGTTTTGACATTTCTAGCTGGGAATCCTGCCCTCCACAAACATATTTGATGCTCAGACATGGTCTCTTGGCTGCTTGCAGTCATTCCCATCTGTCAGGATGGCACTGTGCCCACACACATGGTGGTATGTCAGCTTTGCTAGGGCATAGGCGCCAAGTAAATTCTGCTGTTTGCAGAGCTTTGCATGTGCTGGTTCTTCAGTAGGAAGCCTCTGCTCTGCCACAGCAGGGCTGCTTCTCAACATGACTCCCAACACTTGATTACACCTGTTGACACTAAGGTATCTAAAAAAGAATACTTAAGTAGTACTGGCAAGAAACTGGTATGCAGGAATGGATTTAGGAATTTGTACTGCATATACATTGAAAAGTCATTGCTGCTTGTTTATTGGTTTGGGTTTTTTTTGTTTGGTTGGCTTTTATTTGTGTTTTGGGGTTTTTTTTTGTTTGTTTTTGTTTGATTGTTTTAATGGGTTGTTGTTTATTTTGTGTATTTGTTTTGATTTTTTATCCTGATCCCAAAAGCAAAGTCTGCTTTACAATGTGGGGCATTTTTAGAGACACATCACCTCCTGGCTCATCTCTCCAGTGTGGAAAGAGGTATACTAGCATAATTTATGTCACTGTTACTGCAACTTTCAATGCATTCTCCTTATTCCTTCCTTGCCTCTAGCCTCAGAAGGAAAGAATTCTAGTTATCAGCATGAACTCAGACAAAAAACCAAAATTAAATACAGTGGAAAGCAGTTGCTGAAGAAAGGAAAGAGAAGCCTGACTCTTCTGTCTTATTGATTTTGTAGTAGTGAAACTGTATTTACCACAGTGGAATAATCCTTTCTTTATCCCAGTGCATGAACTATGAAGGCAAAGAAAAGCCACACACATAAATTGGTTATTGTGTTTAGGCAACTCTGTGAGCAGTCTATGCATTTCAGAAAGCACAGGAATAGCTTCCTTAGCAATACATGACATAATCACCTAAAATATGAGAAAATTGTGTGGCTGCAGAGATGTTACTGTGCTTGTATCAGTCCACATAGCTGGCCTAGGGAAGAAGGTTTCGCTGCCTAGGGAGAACTGAGTTGTTTCGGGTTCTATTTATTATTAAAACTATTTTGCTTGAGGAAAACCTGAATGAACAGAATGAACTGAAATGTCCTTTCAAAGAACAATTTTACCTTCCAGAAACAGTTTCTTTCATTTGCACACAACTGGTTATTTGTAGCAGTTAAAAACGGTGTCCTCATTGTTCCCTTTGTATTTTGTAATTTTTAAATTTCACATGGGTGTTTCCTGGAACAATGATGAGATTTTTAGCAACCTTATCAGCTGCTTAGAATTCCTACTTGTCTTTTCATTTAATCTCTTGTTGCCATATAACTATTTTATGTGACTCATCCCTCTGTGTTTCAATCTTTTCCATTTCTGACTTTTCAGCTTTATTTTTTTTTCAGAAGCTGACTTTTGTGTTTTAATCTATTTTTTATTTTGTCTACCCACTGACTATATGAAACATGTAAACTGAGTAAATCAGAAAGACTTAGTCCAGCAAAATGATGCATAAAATCACTTCTTGTATTTATTCCCTCCCTTGACACTAAGCATATTTCTTTATTTGCTTTACTCATGTGCATCTTTTTGACTGCTGTATCTCGTTATTTGTACTTCTGTACTGTAACAGGAGTATTGCAAGCACTCATGTTTTCCTAAATATTTCTCAGTCCTCTAGTTCACAGCAGTGTTTCCCCATATATTTTTTTTTTGTCCTACTGAGTCATTCTCGAATTCTCCAGCACTATATCATATTATTCTAACTACATAGTGCATCATTCTACCTCACCTGCCCTACCACTCTATCGCTTAGCATCTTTGACAAATTATCACCATTATTTCCCTTCTAACTATCCTTGAGCTATTCATCACCCAGGACATTAAATAACTGCTCTTCTATCAAAATAATATACCTACATCATCTAGGCAAGTGAATATTCAACCATTTTCTATTAGACACAGCCTGACACTGACATATCTGTCCCATCTGTCCCACCTGGCTGTTCACACATAAATGGATGAATGAAGTTTTTACAAAAAAAAAAAAAAAAAAGAAAAGAAAAAAAGAAAAAAAAGTGTGCAAAGGTGTGAATTTCCAGTTAAAACATCCTTAAAATGATTTGATTTTCTTGAAAATGACAATTTGTAGGTGCTTTATAAGACCAAACTTCATAATTGTCACTGACATCAAATATTAAGGGTATTTTAATTCAACGCTCCATGCTTTTCCATGTGAAGCACTTCACTTTCACATATTTTCNTGTGTGTGTGCATGTGTGTGTGTGCACACACATTGTGTGTGTGTGCATGTGTGTATTGCAGTAGTTCCATATTAGAAATGCTTGACCAGTTTACAAAATCAATCCATCTCCTTTAAGGCAAATCCACTCCTCGTATCTAAAGGAGAACTACCACTCATTCTAATAGTTAATGTAACATTTTAACTGCAATTGGAAAAAAGATATTTTCAAATTTAATCATAGAATCATAGAATGGTAAGGTTGGAAGGAGACCTCAAGGATCATCTAGTTCCAACCCCCTGCCATAGGCAGGGACACCTCCCGCTAGTACAGGTTACTCAAGGCCTCCTCCAACCTGGCCTTGAACCCCTCCAGGGAGGGAGCAGCCACAACCTGTTCCAGTGTCTCCCCACCCTCACTGTAAAGAACTTCTTCCTAACATCCAGTCTAAATCTCCCCTCTGCCAGTTTAAACCCATTGCCCCTTGTCCTGTCATTATTTCTCTAAGCCAGAAACATTGATAGAAGCCATGTAGACCTTTTGAGATGGGAAAATGATAATGTTCTATGCTTTTCATTATTTTATGATTTTAAATGTTTGTGACTGCATCCAGCACATGTAATATGCATCAAGTTCTATTAAATAAATATGTTAATATGATCTGAAACTAATTTTAGAAATAAAAATGGCTGACAATTGAGTCTCTTTTAACAGGAGAATGAATTGGGCTGTGATTGCTCAAAGAAGAAACAGCTTTCTGTATGAGGGTGGTGGAACACTGGAACAGGTTGCCTTGTGGAGAGCCCCATCCCTAGAGACATTCAAGGTCAGGCTTGATGGGGCCCTGAGCAACCTGATTTAGTTGGGCATGTCCCTGCTTAGTGCAGGGGAGTTGAACTAGATGACCTTCCAACATAGTGTGTTCTATGACCAAGGAAATATATTTTAGGCTAAAGTTTTTTAAAGAAATGTTGCACCAAGAGTAGAGACAAAAGAAACCTTTGTGATGCTGAGAGTCCTGAAAATTAAACATCCTGTTGCATTTCTTGTTTCTGATAGTCTTGCATGAAAGAGGAAAGACAAGCACAAGGATTACTTGTCCCAGATTATCAGACCCAACCCTTAGCCATTAGTAGAAACAAATGACTCTTGATTTCTGTTGGCTCAGGAGCACAGCTTCAACAGAAATTTCTCTGCTTTGAGACAAATGCACAATGATGGGATTTGGACACTCTTGACAATTCAACTCCTTGTAAGCTTGGCTGAGCATACTTTTTCTACCTTTATTAAATGATCAAAATCTTAGTTCAATAAAGCTACCTCCAAAAGAAACTTTCAGAAATGGCACCCAAATCCATATATCCTTTTCTGCGTCCCTGATTATAGGCCTCTGCCATGGGCATGGTGTATTTGTAGGTTTGTCAAAGAACAATTGTCTGCCCAAAGTCATCTGAGGCAGAAAATTATTTATATTGGTTATATGTTTTTTACAGTATTTGCCTTAATTAGGCTTTTGGTTCTAGTGCAGGATGTCATTGAAATGAGTTACTGTAGCAATGACTGCCAGTTAGCTGAAAGTAGTTTAGTGATTGTAACTATAACTTCTCATCTTTCTAAAATAAACATTTAATTTGTACTGAGGTTTAATGACCATTGCTAAGAATACCTTTGCTTTTCTCTATATTGATTTTGGGCTGGTTAGATTTTCAATTTTACTGCATCTTAATGAAATTCATGCAATTCATAGAATGGTAAGGTTGGAAGGCACCTCAAGGATCATCTAGTTCCAAATTGAAATACAATTTTTAAGTGCTCCTTTTGTGTGTGACTATAAATGTAAACATTCATTTATTATTAATTACTTTATTCACCTGAATTAATAAATCAAACATTTCACTTTTTCTACAATATAAAAAGATTGTATTTTGCTATTTTTTTCCCCTCCTCTTTTTTTTCTTTCTTCTTTGATAATGAAGAAGAGGTCCTCTGGAAAAGAAAATCTGAATAATGATTTTGTTTCTGCTAGGCATTACTACTGAAGGCACCACACTGGGTTTTCATGTTCGTCTGAACAGTCTTGCACCTGGTGACATGGAGTTACACAGCTATTATCAAAGCCTGTATCCTCTCCTTGGCCACAGTTAACCTGAGACATGCCAATCTCTAGAAGCAGTTAGGGGTTATCTACAATGACAGTAATTTTTCTCCTAACAAATGTAAATGGAATGGCATTACTCCAAAGCCAGAGCTGATTGCCCCTTGCTGTTTGCCATGATAGATCTCTAGAAGCAAAAGATGTTTTTTTTTTCCTATCTTCATATGTGTGAAATGAGATTCCAATTAGTGATGCATCACTGGGTACATGGTGAAGAAGCTCTGTTTCCAGATGCACATCTATTGTGTAAGAGTCTGAGCGGGGAAAGGCAGAGTTGTAGTTTAATACCATAACCAGGCCTTCTGCAGCTAGGCTGCCATGTCCTCTGGCAGAAGAAAGTCTGCAGCCCCCTGCTTTCCTTGGTGTCTAGTCGGACCCAACCAACCTAGGTAGGCACTCAGTGATCTGCTCTTACCTAAACAACTGACTTCTACAGTTAATGGTGCCATTAACTTTAGCTACAAAGAAATAATACATCTGCCTCCTTTCCTGTGGTGCTTGACCTGCTGACTCTTTTTTTCTCTGTCCATGCTGTTCTGTTTCTTTTTTATTTGCCTAAAGAATGTTTTCCTTCTTATGCTAAATCTATTTTGCATAACTAAGAATTTGTGAATATTCAAAGAAAATAAGGAATCAATTTTCTCTAATATCAGAAGAATTTTAAAATGTACCTCAAATACTAGGCATTGGGTTGTGAGGGAAGAGGGGTTACAATCACATATATCATGAGTCTTTTGTTTTTAAGGGAGGCATTCCTTTCAACTCAGTTATGTCTCAACTAAGAAACTAGACCAAAGAAACCAACACAACAAACCTCTGATTTCCTAATGCTTTTTCAACACACAGACCCCACACTTTTCAAGGCATCTGGCAGATCTACACAGAGAGATGCAGATAGACTCAAATTCATTCTGCTCACCCTGCAAGCTTTCTGGCCTTGCTCCAATACCTATCCAAAGGCCATGTGGCTGTGATGGAGCTTCACTGAGTCTGGACTAATAAACGCAACCTCTCAGGAGCTAAACACAACACCACACAGCTGAAGCAGCTCTGCGGCTTCTGCCCAGGATGAGGCTGGCTCTTGGCTTGCTCAGAGCATGGACAGAATAGATTCATATCTGTCTGCAGTTGTGCTTAGGTATTTCTTTCATACTTCTCTGTTAGATTTCTTTTTTTTTTTTTTTTAAACAATACTTCATCCAAACAAAAATATTCCACTCTTTAACCATTGGCACAATTTCATTCACATCATCTGGTGAATGTTTTTACCCACGCACTGTTATTTATAGTCCTAGGAAGAAAATATCTGAAGCCAGTTAGATTTTCAAATCACTGTTGTATTAATAACATACATGATGGTACAATTTCTGATTGTACAAATAAATGAACATAAAATGTTGAAATGAGGAAGGGTGGAATAAATTATTTTCATATTTAATTTTAATCCTCCTAAGCATTTAATTTTTGAATCTCTGTCTGTTTGTCCCACACATCTTCCCAAAATTCCCCTAAGTTCCCTATTTCTTTAGTGAGGGGCTAAGAAAACAAGGGAATATTGAAGTAGGAAAGGAATTAGAAGAGATTTTAGTGACTGACAGCTCTTCTCTGTAGATCAATAACTCTGAAAGCCCAGAGTTTGGGACAGGATATGAAAAGTTCTTAATGTTATTTTTCTGCTTTTGTTTTGGCCAGGTGAGATTTCTTAGATGCTACTAGTACTCATAACTGCATGTTGAGGCTCTCAAAATAGAATCATAGAATCATAGAATGGTAAGGTTGGAAGGGACCTCAAGGATCATCTAGTTCCAACCCCCTGCCATAGGCAGGGACACCTCCCACTAGTACAGGTCACTCAAGGTCTTGTCCAACCTGGCCTTGAACAGCTCCAGGGAGGGAGCAGCCACAACCTCCCTGGGCAACCTGTTCCAGTGTCTCACCACCCTCACTGTAAAGAACTTCCTCCTAACATCCAGTCTAAATCTCCCCTCTGCCAGTTTAAACCCAGATACAGATTAATTTCCAGACAGAATATTTTTTGAGTTATATTCTGTTCATATCTTAAAATCTTCCATTAATCTGGGAAATCACATCAGCAATGTCAGTAAATTTTTCTGTTCGCTACAGACACGATGATTTCTTTTCTAAAGGAGTTAAGAGCTCTCTGTGCTTTTAAGACACAGTCCTTGTGAGATGGCATACCTTTCAAAATAATTATTTCATACATTAATAGTGTTTAAAATACTATCTTAAGTCAGGATGTAAACTTAACCAAAGTTTATTTCTACAGTTTTCTGGGATTTATTTTCTCTTTCATCTATTACCTACTTCTGGAACACTATGGAAAAGAATAAGGACAGTTTTTGTCTCTTAATTTACTTCCTGAGACAATAAATCTTGCATTAATTAATTACCCCCCCATAACAGTGTAGTAAGGTTACATCTGTGAAAGATCTTTCAGTAGTACCAAGGTCCTCTACCAGATTATTTCAATAGACAGAACTGGAAAACGTTTTACTTATTTCAGAGAAGTCATAGAATTAGAACCAAATTCTGTCTTCCCAGCCTGTGCTTGGAGCAGGTCATCAGAGTATCTTGGTACTAGGTCAGTGTTGGTATACTTCAGACAGAGTGAAACCTACTCTAACTCCATCCTGCATGTTGAGACACAGTTGGGCTGTGGAAGTATGCTAGAAGTTCTGTCCTTCTACTGTATGACAGTTTAAGAAGGTGAGCATTTTTTATAGCAGCCCACTTGCTTATCAGTGATTCCATTTTCATCTCTAATATAATGTATACAGCAAAGTCAGAAAGCTTGGGTTTGATACAAGACTCTTTGTAAGATTTTTTTTCCAAGCTACTTTATCTATTTACTATAGAAAATACAATTTTAGCTCTTACATTTTTCTTCTCAGTGGTATGGAAACCCAGTAATTTCTCAACACTGTCTTTTGTAGAAATCTCTTCACTTTCTTTGAGTCTCTCGCTTTTGCTCACAATCCCATAACTGTAACCTGAGCCATTATGTTTTTTCACACCTGAAGGGCACCTGTAGACAACACTGTCATTCTGTATGGCTTTTATTATAGAGTTTGAGAAACAAGAAAACAAGAAATAAATCAAGCAAAGACTCCCTGAAGGAGAGCGTTTCTTCACTTGTGTACACAAGAGGCCTGTGAATAGAGCTGGTACTAGGTGGAAAACAAATTAACTTAAATTTACCTAAAGCTGCTGTATGATTGGTAGAACTTGCATTTGCTTCAGGAAATATAACAACATGCCTAGCAGTAATAACAAACAGAAGTCAATCTTTTACCTCAGGTGTACCTTACATGGTTTGAAGGAGGAGTTATACACATGAAGAACTTAAATTCACTTAAATTAACTCACCTTAGGTTGCAGCATGCTATCATTTGATTAGACATAAATACATTAATGAATAGAAAGCTAAACTTGAGAGCTAAGTGCTTGGTCTGTAATCACTGGAAGATCAAAAAGGCTAAAGGATCAGTAACAGGGTTAAATGGAGTGAAAACTTAGACCCTAATGAAGTTGTGGGTTTACCTTAAGAAAAAAGAAATTAGGTTTGATTTCTTCAAACGCAACACACTTTTGGCCTGCAGGTTCACATTTCTACAACTTCATTCATCAATTTCTTCAATGCTAATTGACAGCTACATCTCAATCAATCACATTTTCAGTGTAAATAAGTTCAAATGCAGCAATGGAGATCTATAAATTCTTCAGAAGAGATAGAATGGGAAGCATAAGTGGTGGGGTGCCCCTGTATGTTAGGGAGTGTTTTGACTGACTGTTGCTTAATGATGATGACTACAGGGCTGAGTGTTTAATGGATAAGAATTGGTAGAAGGCCAACAAGGTAGATATGTTGGGGGTCTGTAATAGACCACCCAATCAGGACAAGGAGGCACATAAAATGTTCTTTATCTGAAAGAAGGGATGTCGAGGAATAAGATTCACTTGGCTGAACACAGAACTTTGGCTGGGACTCAGGAAAAAAAAGCAGAGTTTTTGATCTTTCAAAGATGGGGCAGGTAACTCAAGAGGATAACAAGGATGTCATGAGGTTATGTAAGGAGAAAATTAGAAGAGTTCAGGTAGAAATCAATCTGTTTACTGCCATAAAAGACAATAAAAATTGTTTCTTTAAATATATTAATCACAAAATGAGGGCTAAGGAGAATTTCCATTCGTTATTGGATGAAGAGAGAAACACAGTGACAAAGATCAGGAAACCTCTGGGTCACTTCATATCTTCTTTGTCTCAATCCTTAACAGCAAGACCAGTTGTTTCCTGGGTACTTAGCCCACTCAGCTGGAACACAGGGAAGTGGAGCAGAATGAAACTGCCATAATCAAAGCAGAAATGGTTGGTGACCTGCTGTAGCATGTAGACATGAGTTTATGGGTCTGGATGGGATTCACCCAAAGGTATTGAGGAAGCTGGTGGAAGTGCTCACCAAGACACTATCAATCATATGTCAGCAGTCCTGCCTAGAAGGAGAGGTCACAGCTGTGTGGAGGTTACTGGATGTGATATTGATCTACAAGGAAGGGGGGAGAAACTACATGTCTGCCACCTTGACCTTCATGCTGAGCAAAACTATGGAGTGATCATTTTGAATGTCATCATGTTGCACATACAGGACCACCAGACAATCAGGCCCAGTGAGCATGGCTTTATGAAAGCTCTCTACAACTACCTGAAAGGAGGCTGTTGTGGTGTGATTATCTCTTCTCCCAAGCGATAAGTGATGTGATGAGAGGAAATGGCTGCAATTTGCACCAGGGAAGGTTTAGACTGAGTATTAGAAAAATGTCTTCATTAAAAGGGTTGTAAGGCATTGGAACAGACTTACTGGGAAGGTAGCTGAGTCACCTTCCATGAAAGTATTTAAAAGATGTGGAGATCTGGTGTTTAGGGACATGGTTTAGCATTTGAAATGGTAGTGTTAGGTTAATGGTTGGATTTAATGATCCTAAAGATCTTTTCCAACCTAAAAAATTCTATGGTTCTAAAGATTTTACATTTCATGGAGAAAGCTTGGTATTCAACAGGAACATACGCTGACCTTTGGCCATTGTGAATCTCACATAGCTCTTTGATATGTAGGTAGCAATTTCAATATTAAAATACAGAACTAAGTAAAATAATTAGTATTTCCACACAGAATATGAAAAAAAATATATAAATGCTAGCCAAGCATACATATATCAAAATGAACTAACTGAAATTCTAAAATCTTTCATTAGTATCTCCTGTGTAAACCAAAACAGAAAACTGGGAGAGTAAGACAAACTCCCTTAGACAGAAAAAAATTCAGTAACCTTCTGAGTGTATTTTTCTTTTGCCAGCAGTAATATTACAGCATCGATGGCTAAACCTAATGAAATTAAAAAAGAAAAAAAATAGAAATCTTATTCAGGGAAAAAAAATAGAACAGATATTCAAGAACTGTAAAATGTGTTCACCTAATTAAAATAAGTCAACTTTTAAACAACGTAGAGGACAACAAAGCCTTATTGAATATTCTCAGAGAGACAGACACCCAGGCATGACAGTTCAGAGCCCATCAAGGCCAATGAAAGATTGTGATAGTATGCCAAAAGTTCATTGAAGAAGAGCTTAAAGGAATGAACTCGAGTCTCACTTTCAACTCATGCAGAATACTGGTTGAGAGATTAGTGGTGAGGGGTCTTGATGACGATTATCAGTTGATTCCATATAGAGATGAAGGAAATGCTACCACAGGCATAAACAATGGACTCTTGAGGAAATGTAGTTTTCTATCAGAAAGATACTGTAATGAAATGATTCAAAATTAATAATTATATTAATTTTTATATCCAGGCAGAGATCATTAATAACTATGAAAACTGTTTATTAACATTAAATCTCACCACAAAACTTATATACAAGGTTCAAAAACGTACGGTTTGGAAATGTATACATACAGGGAACAGGCAAAACTGGAACACTTTAAAGGCAACTAGCATAAGCAAACATTTTTACTGGTAGAGAAGGTTTGTGTGGTCACTTACACCACTTGCAGTTAATTATCCTGCTTAGCCACTGGATGGACACAGGAAGCTCCTTTCTGCTTATGGCAGAAGACAGTCAATGATTACAAGAGGCTTGAAGTATTTACTCACAAAAATATCATGGGACAATACCCAAAGCACGTGGTGGGGCTGCTGCCGGGCCGAAAGCTGCTAGAGGCTTTGGAGCTTCCTCAGGCTCCTGGACGCTTCAGAAAGGAGGCAGACATCTCTGACCTGGTCCTGGCTCTCTTGGCAGCAGGCTCTCATGTGCAGGCAGGACGTCTTGCGCTGTGCAGTCCCGGTACGGTGTCACGCTGGCTGTGCAGGCCGAACGCGTGGAGGCATCAGGGCCTCAGCAGGCACAGATACAATAGCAGAGAGCACAATAGCAGAGCGAGAGAGCTTGTGCTACCTGCTCATCCTTTATATCCACTTCAGCCCGATACTGATGGGCCTTTGGACATAGATTAGCCAATCAGGATGGCAGTTTGCCCAGTTTGCCCATATTAGGTGAAGCTGGGGTTTTTGTCCCCTTTCCTGTGGCCACCACCCCCAGCACAGAAGGAGGGGGAGCAGGGGAGCACACCTGGGCAAGCCAGGACATGTACGAACCCACTTGGCCTTTTTAGGCCTACCACGACAGATACTTCCATTGTTTAGAGTAGGATGTGGTCAGCAGTTTCTCCTTTACTACTGAACACTGTCTATGACTTTGCTTGGTAGTGTATAGCGATATAACCTGGCCTGTAAAATGCAGAGAGAATAACGCCAAAACCAAGCAAACTAAACAAAACAGTGAAGAGACATGGTATGAGTAGGATACAAATGCACAAACAGACTGCTTAGCTGCAGACAAGAAATGCTCAAGGAATCCTTCTGATTGACAACAATAAAAATTTGTAATAGAGATGCACCTGGAACCCAGGCATTTTACCTTAGAATGGCTAAAATAAATCCAGACACATAAGACATATGAGCTGCTGTCCCTTAGGCCTTGTCTAAGGCCCAGAGAATATCAGACATCATTCACTATATTAAGTAATTTATGATACTCCAAATAAAATATTTTGTCAGATTCTAAGTAAAATCAAGAAATCCAAACAAATATTAGGACTAGTTTAATGAAAATCCTGGGCTGTTCACAATTCAGAATGTAGAAATCAGCCTTGCATTTCTGATATATGAAATGTATTAATTATTACAACTTTATATAGCCATAGCCATCTTGTCCCTGCCTATGGCAGGGGGTTGGAACTAGATGATCCTTGAGGTCCCTTCCAACCTTACCATTCTATCATCTTTTCATCTCCATTAATTAAAAATGTAATGAATTATATGTCATTATGTGAAGTTTCATAAAACAAAATTCTCAACAAGAGAGCCTTTTATACGCTGTTACCTCTAAATGTGATTAAAGTGGGATTTCTTTCATGAGGATGGATGAAGAGTAACAAATTGCCCATTATATTTGCAAACTGAACAAAAAAGCTTGCTTATTGTGCACTTAAATTGTTTAGAGTAGATTGATATATCTCAGTTGTGTGAATAAATACCAGGAGAATTAGACTCTCACTTGCAGGAACACCCAAGTGATAACTACCTGGGACACAGAAAACAATCATAATATCATTCCTCTACTGAACAAGCAGAGAATTAAGAATCTCTCTGGACAGCAGAGGCAGTAATATGCAGATTGTAAAGTGCAGCATAAAAGCAATTCCTAAAGTTAGAGTCAGACTCTTCCACAAGAGAGTAACTGAACATGAAAAAACAAGCAACACTTTGAGAAGCATATTAGGTAAAGTTACAAAATTATTTTTAAGATCTATGGAAACATTTTGAGTAAATTTTCTGAAATCACAGGAGAGAAACAGCAACCTTGGTGTTCTTTTAGAAGAAGAAAAAAAAAACTTGCCACATTTCTCATTAGCACGTTGGAAACTTAACCCTGTCTGTGTCATGACATAATGCTAGGCATTCATACCACATAAGAAAACTCATTCTAATGTGTACTACAAAGAAAATCAAGTTGAGAATAGTATTGCATGATTACCCAATATGTTAAAGGAATTACCATCGCCCAGCAAAGGAAATATTTTGTCATTTAAACCAGAGCAGCAGTTGCTGCTCAAATTTGTTTCAGAAAATTGAAATGGGCTTCATAGGGAAAAAATGCCCTCCTCTTAAGAAATATATGACCATCAGGTGAGGCCACAGTATTTTATCACATACCATATTTTAAGCCATGGTAAGTTGTAGCAAAAGATAAAATTTAAAAAAGAAAAAAAAAATCCACCACCAATACAACAAAAAACCCACCAATAACAACAACAAAAAGGAAAACTAAGTAAACAAATAAAGTAAACAAATAATCCAAAACCAAACAATGGGAAAGAAAGTTTTTGTTTTTTAAAAAGGGCATTTACTTTAATCTCTCTAATTCCAACCATGATATGAACTTTGATGTGGGAGCATATGTACAGTATTTATTAAGAGAAGCCACTGTTTCAGATGTCATATAAAGGTGTGGGGTCATTTCTGCAATATCCGTTGCTGCAATGAGGGACGGGAGACTGTTTGATGCAAACAAAATTCCGTTTATTAAGACAATCAGGTAGCATTATATAGCCTACAGAGGCTATCTTTCACAAAGCACTTTTTGATGATTGGCCATTCAAGCAATGTGTCCTTTATNACCTGCAATAGCTAGGAAGGCAAAGAGGAACTGCATGTGTATTTACATTCAAATGTTTAAGAATAATTAAAACCTTTTTTTTTAAGGTTTATTTAAATTGTAACACACATATATAACAAATATATATCACAGTATCACGGTATCGCCAAGGTTGGAAGAGACCTCAAAGATCATCAAGTCCAACCCATTACCACAGACCTCAAGACTGGACCATGGCACCAAGTGCCACATCCAAACGTGCCTTGAACACCTCCAGGGACGGTGACTCCACCACCTCCCTGGGCAACCCATTCCAGTGGGGAATGACTCCCTCGGTGAAGAACTTTCTCCTCACCTCGAGCCTAAACTTCCCCTGGTGCAGCTTGAGACTGTGCCCTCTTGTTCTGGTGCTGGTTGCCTGAGACAAGAAAGCAACCTCCTCCTGGCCACAACCACCCTTCAGGTAGTTGGAGACAGAAATAAAGTCTCCCCTAAGCCTCCCCTTCACCAGGCTAAACAATCCCAGCTCCCTCAGCCTCTCCTCATAGGATTTGTGCTTGAGGCCTCTCCCCAGCCTCATTGCCCTTCTCTGGACATGTTCAAGAACCTCAACCTTTACATATATGTAAAACACATAATTATTTAAAATAGCACATATATATATAGCACATAATTACTTAAGAATAATTAAATAATCAAAATAATTAAAAATAAATAAAATAATAAAGAATAATAAAAATTATTTAAAATTAAAAAATAACATTAAAAAATATAATAAATAATAATTATTATTGTTTTGGAATTTGAGGAATAATTCCTCAATTAATAGACGAAAGTCAGGACAAGTTCAGAAGAAACTCTTTTTCAAGAGTACAATGCTTAGCTGAAAACTAATATATATTAAGACGAGTTTGTTGTATTAAAATATTACTAATTGCTTTTTCTTTTACTCATCACAGTGCAGTTGTATCTCCAATTTTAGAATCATAGAATCATAGAATCATAGAATGGTAAGGTTGGAAGGGACCTCAAGGATCATCTAGTTCCAACCCCCAGCCATAGGCACGGACACCTCCCACTAGCACAGGTTACTGAAGGCCTCATCTAACCTGGCCTTGAACACCTCCAGGGAGAGAGCATCCACAAATTTTCTATTTAAAAGATGCAAATACATGTGCTGCTCTGAAATGATAATAAATTAACATGCATGTTTACTCTCATTTTCAGCTGCAGCGATGTTACAGATCATAAATTCCTTCTACCATTATTACCTAATCACCCAGGTAATAATTTATACTGCAACAGTGAGGCGAATGCACACTATCCAATATATCATTGCTGCAGAATTGTCACATATTTCATACGTTTGTTGAAGGTTTAGGTCCCTGCCTTGTGTTTTCAATCTCACTGAGACATTTGGATACTCTTTTTTTTCTTCTTTTTTTTTTTTTGGAATATAATAGAGACAGAGCATGACATCTTCAGGCATTGCTGCAGAATTGTCACATATTTCATACGTTTGTTGACGGTTTAGGTCCCTGCCTTGTGTTTTCAATCTCACTGAGACATTTGGATAATCTTTTTTTTCTTCTTTTTTTTTTTTTGGAATATAATAGAGACAGCGCCTGCCATCTTNCATCTTCAGGATATTCCTGCATCAGGAATAGTGTGGCCAGCAGGAGCAGGGAGGTCATTCTCCCCTTGTACTCTGCACTGGTTAGGCCACACCTTGAGTACTGTGTCCAGTTCTGGGCCCCTCAATTTAAGAGGGACATTAAGGTGCTTGAGCGTGTCCAGAGAAGGGGAACAAGGCTGGGGAGAGGCCTCGAGCACAAGCCCTATGAGGAGAGGCTGAGGGAGCTGGGATTGTTTAGTCTGGTGAAGAGGAGGCTCAGAGGAGACCTTATTGCTGTCTACAACTACCTGAAGGGTGGTTGTGGCCAGCAGGAGGTTGCTTTCTTCTCTCAGGCAACCAGCACCAGAACAAGAGGACACAGTCTCAAGCTGTGCC
>WBNM01031644.1:0-10875 GCA_013399055.1 Ramphastos sulfuratus | reverse complement strand
TGAGGACAGGCTGAGAGAGTTGGGGCTCTTCAGCCTGGAGAAGAGAAGGCTTCCAGGAGACCTTAAAGTAGCCTTCCAGTATCTGAAAGGGGCCTACAGGAAGGCTGGGGAGGGACTATTTATAGGGTCTTGCAATGACAGGACAAGGGGCAATGGGATTAAACTGGCAGAGG
Organism: Ramphastos sulfuratus; assembly: GCA_013399055.1. Classification (NCBI taxonomy): domain Eukaryota; kingdom Metazoa; phylum Chordata; class Aves; order Piciformes; family Ramphastidae; genus Ramphastos; species Ramphastos sulfuratus. The sequence goes on along the minus strand of WBNM01031644.1, from coordinate 10,702 downwards.
GAAGATTTAAACTGGATGTTAGGAGGAAGTTCTTTGCAGTGAGGGTGGTGAGGCACTGGAACAGGTTGCCCAGGGAGGTTGTTGCTGCTCCCTCCCTGGAGGTGTTCAAGGCCAGGTTGGATGAGGCCTTGAGTGTCCTGTGCTAGTGGGAGGTGTCCCTGCCTATGGCAGGGGGTTGGAACTGGATGATCCTTGAGGTCTCCTTCCAACCTTACCATTCTATGATTCTATGATTCTAGTGTTATCTTTTAGAGATATGCCTCTGTGTGTTTATCTAAAGCTTCATTAACAGCAGAATGGCTAAAGTAATTCCCCAAACTTGTGTACTACTATAAATTTGTGTTCAATTAAAATGTATGGAAATGATTTTTTTTTTTTCTTCAAGATTTTTATTCTATGTTTGTAGCAACATCATCACATGATTCATTTATTAATCAGAACATCGTGACATTATTTCCTGGATGCCTGTCAGGGATTTTGTTTTTTTTTCTCTTTTAAACAGATTTGCATTGGGTAGCTGAAGAATGTGAACTTCCCATCACTGTAATCATAATGAGAAACTTAAAACAGCAGCTGCTTTAATCATGGTATAGACAAATAACAAATTTTGAAAGAAATGATACAATCACACTGATCAAATATATGAAAGAGATCCAACAACTTTGCAATTTTATAAGAATGACAGTATTCATAGAAAACTAGTTCTGAGGCAAATGAGGTCACATGAATCAAGAAATGTGGTTTTAATGTGAGCAAGGTCTTCTTACTCTTTTCTGCATAATTTAATCTAAATATGTTTTAGATTTTTATCAGTTTTGGCTGTTAAATCAAATATGTATCTTTCGCATAGCAATCTTAAAGCAAGTTTGGTGCAAGGCTGCTTTTGTTTTACAGTGTTCTGTAGTTGAGAGTTATTCACATATTTTTAATGTTATAAGCAGAATTCCTTCAGCTTAGACTACAAACCTCTCTTTCTCCTTGGGAAGATCATTTAGATAGTCTGAATTTATTTTCCAAGTGGAATTTTCCATCGCAGGCAGAACTTCTGAACTTTTGATTCTGACCAATTGATGATCTTGATTAAGAATAGAAAGGAGAATCTTATCACCAAACTTGACTACCTTCAGTCTGGTTCCACGCTCTAAGAAGAATATGTGTTTTGCAGGTTTTACGTCTTTTGTCTCATCTTCTATAACCTTTCAGGTGTAGAAGAATCACAGCGAACATCTGAATTCAACAGAGATCTATGCAATATGTGTTCTGACGGAAGCTACATGTTATTGAACTCGGATCCTGGAAAAGCTGGACACCTGCACCCTTTGCTGGGTAAAAAGCTGACCTGGCACAGAGAGTGGTTGTGAATGCTGTGACATCTAGTTGGTGTCTGTTGACCAGCAGTGTCCCCCAGGGATCCATTTCTATTCAACATCTTTATTGATGACCTGTATGAGGGGATCAAATTTACTGTTAGTCAATTCACAGATGACTCCAAGTTGGCAGGGAGTGTCAATCTGCTGGAGGGTAGGAAGACACTTCAGAGAGACCTGGACAGGCTGGGTTGATGAGCTGAGGCCAACAGTATGAGGTTTAACAAGGCCAAGTGCAGGGTCCTGCACTTTGGCCACAATAACCCCATGCAGTGCTACAGGCTGGAGGATGAACAGTGTGGCAGAGAGGGACCTGGGAGTGCTGGTTGACAAGTGGCTGAACATGAGCCAGCAGTGTGCCCAGGTGGCACAGAAGGCCAATGGCGTCTTGGCCCATATCAGGAACAGTTCAGCCAGGACTAGGGATGTAATTCTGCCCCTGTACTCAGCACTTGTGAGGCCTCACCTCAAGTACTGTGTGCAGTTCTGTAAAGTCTTACAAGGAGAGACTGAGGGAGCTGGGGTTGCTTAGCCTGAGGAAGAAGAGAGTTAGGAGGGAGCTTATCACAGTCCACAATTACCTGAAGGGAAGTTGTCTTAAGGTGAGGGTTTAGGCCCTTCTCCCAGGCAATTTGTGACAAGAGGACATGGCCTAAAGCTGCACCAGGAAATATTTAGTTTGGATGTTAAGGAAGCACTTCCTCACAGAAAGGGTTATCAGACACTGGCATGGGCTGCCGAGGCAGCCTCAATAATTCTGTGATTCTGGGGTTTTGGTTTTTTTTTCATTATACGTGAATGAATACAGTTGATCAATGTAACTCAGAGCACATACTTTTGCCATTTCATTGCAAAACAGGCAATGATCTTTACGTGAAATGAAAACACACACCACCATGACGGTGCTGCTGGAATTCCAGCAATGCTAACTTTTTAAACCGATATTGTTGTACCATACAAATTTGTTTTCTACAAAACAGAAACTTCAAATAAGATTTTCACCTCATTGGATTAAAAAAGGATATGGCTCTGAAGTAAAATTGCCAGACTTGCTATCTGAAGAATAGAACTCTGTATTAGAATCATAGAATCATAGAATGGTAAGGTTGGAAGGGACCTCAAAGATCATCTAGTTCCACTCCCCTGCCATAGGCAGGGACACCTTCCACTAGTATAGGTCACTCAAGGCCTTGTCCAACCTGGCCTTGAACACCTCCAGGGAGGGAGCAGCAACAACCTCCCAGGCAACCTGTTCCAGTGCCTCACCACCCTCACTGCAAAGAACTTCCTCCTAACATCTAGTCTAAATCTCCCCTCTGCCAGTTCAAACCCATTGTCCCTTGTCCTGTCATTGCAAGACCTTGTAAATAATCCCTCCTCAGCCTTCCTGTAGGTCCCTTTCAGATACTGGAAGGCTACTCTAAGGTCTCCTCAAAGCCTCTCTTCTGCAGGCTGAAGAGCCCCAACTCTCTCAGCCTGTCCTCATAGCAGAGCTGCTCCAGCCCTCTGATCATCTTCTTGGCCTCCTCTGGACCCACTCCAACACTTCCATGTCCTTCCTGTGCTGGGGGCTCCAGAACTGCACACAGTACTCCAGGTGGGGTCTGATGAGAGCAGAGTAAAGGGGGAGAATCCCCTCCCTTGCCCTGCTGGCCACGCTGCTCTTGATGCAAACCAGGACTCGGCTGGTGTCTGGGTTGTGTGCGTGCACTGCAGGCTCATGTTGAGCCAGATGATATTCTTAAGTAGTTACATCAAAATAGTTCATGCTATGTCAGTCTTGGTTTGTAACATGAATACTTAACTGAAGAGTTTGTATTGATCTAATTTTAATGAAGTACTCAACAGTTTGAAATAAATTAACATATTCTTTAGTCTCTTGGGAATATGAAGAGTGAGTAAAAGCTCTTCACATTCAGTGTAGTTGATACAAAAACTTTTTTTCCATCCCACAGGAAATTCTGACTTTATAAAACTTATTTTTATAATTTGGATTAAAAAAATGAAAGTGTAGATGTTTCTTAACTGCAGAGAAATTTGGAAAAAATAGTCACATTACTGTGTTTAATTTTCATGACTTTGCATTCTCATGCAATAAAAGTAGTGTAATACAAAATAAAAACTTATAATATCAATGTGAAATTCAATAATAAAGTACAGATGGAATATCTCTTTCTTATTGAAGTAAGTATGCATTACTAACTTAAACCTAAAAGGTAAAGTTGATTTATTTCATGGTTTTCCTTTATGTCATGTTTTTTCTTTAAAAATATTACTTATATATCAGTACTTCTCTATTTTCTGATGAAAAATTGCCCCAGGTATATTTATAGAAACCTTAATACAATAATTTATTGTTCTGTAGAAGACAACAGCGATGTGTATGCATTTAGGATGGATTTCTTTGCTGCTGATTTTGAATAACATTTTATGGAAATGGAGCTGACATAAGATATGTTATTTTCTCAATGTTTTTTCTCCAGATTTTTTTTTTCTTTAAATATCAAGTATTTTTCCCATTGATTTATTATACATTGTTTGCTACTCAGGTACAAATTTTACCAGTCTGTCAGGGAAATCTATCAATGTAGGGAGAAGTTTTGCTATTGAACCTCACTCATTTTCCATTTTCAGCAGAATGATCTTATAAAATTTTGCCAGCTCTAAAATTATTTTGAGTAGACCTAATAATAATTTTTTAACAAGGTTTTTACTGCAAAATAATTTCCACAAAAAATTAATTCCCAGAACAACAATTACTTTTTGCACCCAAAAAAATGAAGGTAATTTCAACAGATGTAAGATGTAAGATTTTTTTTAAAGTTTTGTTTGTTTGTTTTTTAAATTAAGTGACATAGTTGACTTGAAAATGCAGGCTTTGCTCAGTCAGGCTTTGCTACATGGATATCTCAGCTGAAAATATTTGCCCTGCTCTGTTTTCCAGTGATCTCCAAACACTCTTAAAATAAAGAAGCTTGGCTTGCTTCCCTCTCATCTCAGTTCCCCCTCCACCTTATTCAAACAGTTTAGCTAAGGTTTTGAATAGCAATCATACCTCCATTGTCTCTAGACACAGATGAAAATGTGTATGTTCCCATTATGCAGTCTGAAAAGCTGATATCGTCCACAGACACTTTTCCTATGAATGTAGTTGATAAGAACATCTTATTTAGGACAGAATTGATTGGAAGCTCCCTTGAGGCTAGTTCTTTTAGTTCTTTAGTCCACGTGATTATCACTTTCACAAAGCAATTGGAGGTTGCTGAAGTGTAAAATGAGACTGTTTCACCCCATAATTCTATTGCAGACTTGTTTTTCCTGTCTGCCAAGTTATTGTGGAAGAATTAATTCCTACTCAAGCATAATGGCAATCTTCATGGTTACCAGAGGTCTAGGTTAGCTGCATTGTCAACTTTAGGTGCCACTTGTCATTTAGGAACAACTAATATGTGAAACGTTGCTTGTGAAATCTGCTTGTATAAAGCAAGTTTCTCTTTCATAGTTAACAGCAATAAGATGGGTATATTATTCTATCCCAGTTCTTCGTTTTCCAGCATGTCATTTTGAAATTATAATGTAGATTCAGATTCATCATGGGCTCTTATGGACTTCATTCTCTGGTGCAATACATTACAAGGCCTAGTAGAAACGTGTTCTGCCTTATTTGTAGAGAATACAGTAGAGAGAAGTCCAATTTTGATGACCTGGCCAAAACATTAATTTACAAAAAAATCTACTGTGAATGATCATGAAGACAGAAAGTGAAGACTTTCTGACAGAAGTTAGACATGCAGTAGTCCTATAGCCTAGTGTAGCAAGGTGGGAATAAAGCAAAAAACATCCTTCACTATCCTGCTTAAATGCTGACAGAACAGCACTCCAGAATAGGGATGCTTCTGAGCAAATTATTTTACCTTTTGCATATTTTTGATTGGCACGTACTAGATCGTGTTCTTTTTCTAAATGTAGTTTTGAGACAGTGCATAAATCACAGTATCACAGTATAAGCAAGGTTGGAAGAGACCAGAAAGATCATCAAGTCCAACCCATTACCACAGACCTCGAGACTAGACCATGGCACCAAGTGCCACGTCCAAACCTGCCTTGAACACTTCCAGGGACGGTGACTCCACCACCTCCCCGGGCAGCCCATTCCAGTAGCGAATGACTCTCTCGGTGAAGAACTTTCTCCTCACCTCAAGCCTAATCTAATCATGTAGATTGGAATCTATCCTAATTGTGCAACCCTCACATCTGAACTATAGGGTGTCTTTTTCATTTAGTGCATTTTTTTCTCTGTTAGAATAGATCCAAAATTATATTAGTAGCTTTAAAGCCAGTTTTGCTGATGCCTTTTTTTCCCATGTAGTGTGATGATTATTGCTGTTGTTTCTTCCTTAGAAATATATATTTAAATTTCCCTGCTGCATCACAGTTCCCACACAGTATTTGCTTGATTGCATATTCTTTGTAGTTTCATTTGGTTTGTCTCTCCAGTGTGAGGTCCTGCAAGCAATAAACTATCCTCCCAAGAGGAATTTATGAATAATTTTCTCTGGCACCTGAAAGATTTATGATCAAAATATTAAACATGAATAGAAACCAAACTAAATAGATCACAGCTTAATTCTACAGATGTATGCTGATTTATTTACATGTGGGTACAGTACTCAGAGACCCCAGTTTTACTTTACATTTTTGCTGAGGTATATAGGAAGGCAGCAATTTCAGCTCACGGTTAGGTGAAAGGGACTCTTACTTTCAGCTTGCTATCAATACCAAGTCCTTCCATAGTTTTGATGAGGCTTTTGGGGGCAGATCCAGAAAAGTGAGCTGTACCTGTCTGCAGTATTCAAACTACATTAGGAACTTCATTTCACCAAAGCAACACTTAAAGTATTGTTAGTGAGCCTCAACAGGATAATCCAAACTACCTAAATCAGCAGTCTAGACTCTGTAAGTAGACATTGGAGAGAGTTAAGCCTCTCAGACTCTGTGTTAACTTTGATTAGCAAACTATTTCTTTTCTTTGACTCCTTGGAGCATACACGTCTACTTCAGTGTTACTGTGTGCTGAGCAAGGGGCATCTTAGATCCAGGAAAAGAACATCAGCCTCAGCTTCAGCTGAAAAGCTTGGACAGTAACTGTTGCCTGGAACAGCACATAACCTGATGATCTCTGAGAGATTTTGCATGAAAAAAACCAGCAGATTTTAGTAAAATCACATCTTTATTTTGATCGTTCATGTAAGTTGTAAAAAATTTGCAGTAGAAGTGTCGTGGTAAGACTAAATAGGCCAAAATAGGCTTGTACAAGTCCTGGCTTGCCCAGACATGTTTTTCTGCTTTCCCTCCTGCTATGGGGAGAGGGAAAGAGGACAAAGAACCTGGAGCCACTGAGTCTGAGGACCCTGGATTGCCCAGACTTGTTTCGCTCCTGTTTGCATCCTGTGGTAAACAAGGCACATACACCTGGCTTATGCCTGCCTCGTGCAAGGCCTATGTTTTCTCAAATTTGGGTAAAGCAAGCTTATGGCTGCACCTAATATGGTCAGGCTTGGCTAACTGCCATTCTGATTGGCTATTCTGTGTCCTAAGGCCCATTAGTCTTGGGCTGTATTGATAAAAAGAGATGAGCAGGCAACACAATGTGCTCTGCCCTTGTATTCGTGCTTGCTTGCCTGCTACTGCCTGCTGCTGTTGCTCTCTGCTTCTGGCAGTGTTCTGCCTCAGTGCATTATTGCATCCTGAACTGCCTGGAAACTGCCTGCCTCCAGATTACCAGAAACAGGCTCCAAATGCCTCCACATGATTGGCCTGCACAGCCAGTGTGACATTGTGCTGAGACTGACAAACTGCACATCACAAGACATCCTACCTACACCTGAAAGTCTCCTGCCCAGACGAGGAATCCTGGAGACACACAGATCATCCAGAGAAATCACAATAAGGTCAGAGATCGTCTGCCTCCTTTCCCCAACATCCTGTGAAGTCTGGGAAGAGTAAGAAGCCTCAGAGGCTGACAAGACACTAACAGAACCCCGTGAAAGTGTTTGGGTAATGTCTGAAGCTGTGGCTAGCCCCATGAGTAGGGAAATAATATTTTGTGAGTAAATACTTAAAGACTCTTTTAATTCACCATTGCCTTCTGCCATGAACAGAAAGGAGCTCCTTGAGTCCATCTAGAGGACAAGCAGTGTAATTAACAGCAAGAGGTATGTTGACCACAGGAAACTTTCTCTTTCAGTCCAATTAATGTTTGTATTTTTTCTAATTATTTCTTAAAGATTCTAGATCCTATATTATCATCTGTATATTATTTCCGTGACCGTTGTGGGGGAACCTGTTTATTATTAAAATTAGTGGTCGGGGGTGGTGAGTGTTTTGAATATCAAAATGAATAAACAATGCTAATTTTGGAAAAATATCATATCACATTAATTACCCCTTCATTACAACAAGAAACAATTAAAATTAGTGATTCTTTATTCCTTAACAATGCATTTTTAAAGTTATTTTTTACTTCAGAAACAACAGCGAATACTGCTCTTTGTGGAAGTTTATCTCCTTATTTGTGCATTCTTACCTATATCACAGATTTTCTTATATATATCTACCAGCTCTTGGGCTTTCTTCTGCTCTGCACACTTTGCTGTGTTTTCTAAACTGCTTTCCAGGTTCATTCAGCACTTGATGGCCTTTTTACACTGCTTCTCTTCTACTCATACACAGTGATACACACAATGATTCTGATAAGCTGTTAAAACACATTTTAATGCTGCTAACCTTGTTTGCTGTTCCTCTATGTTTCCACAGTTTTACTTGGCTCTTGTCCTTATATGTGTAAACTGTACTTCAAATTCTCTCACAGCAAGTCTTCATAGGGATCTCAGATGTCAGAAAGTTCAATTTTGTTCAGAATTTTTGAACCTAGACTGTTAATTTCCAAGTACTTGCCTACAAATGTTAACAAACATCATGCTCATTACTCGTCAAGTTTTTTTAACAGCATCTTCTTCGTGGACTCTGAGGTTTACTTTAGCTGTTCACCAACTTTACCATAACTTTTAAGAAATAAATAAAAAAAAAAAGATGTTACTTTGTAAATTTACAAAGTTATTTAAGGAGGTATTACTTTAGACTAGGTATTTCTTCTGAAAAGGAAAGCAAAAGCATGATTGAGCATAATTCATGACATGAATACTAAAATATTCTGCTTTCAGGCAGTGAGTGAAGCCACCAAATTTTTAATGCTCTTCTCATTTTTGCAACATATTCAAAGTAAAATTCAGGCTTCTGCTTTCTCTGTTAAAGGCATTTCCCTGTTATTGTGGATTTAGTTCATCTTCAAATGATGTTGATCATGAATCTCAGTGGTGTTAATCACCAGTGCACTGGTGATTAACAAAGACCTATTGCTATTCTGAAGTGGATTTAAGTATATAATGAAGCATTTTTTCCCCTCTGTATTTGGTCTATGTTATGGAAATTAATACTTGAATGTGAATTATGAATATTAATTTCTATATTAATGTTAATTTTTATTACTAGTATTTTAATAATCGGGAAAATTCCCTAAGATTCTTTTGGAATCTCGGTTGACAGGAAGTAGTTGCACAAAGGGTATTTATTAATACAGAATTAATCAGTTTAAACTATCAGAACTTGGAAAATAGGGAAGCAAAACAGGAAAAATCTGAAAGTACACTGCAGGCACATATACTTACAACCCGCTGGTTCCCTGGGTATGTTTCCAGTATAAAGATGTTTCCAAAAACTGTGATTATGATCCCAGGAGGTAAAAATACAAAGTATTCCAGGCAGGGAAAGAAGAAAAGTGAGTTTGCTGCAAGCTGCAAACGCGTGACCACCATGATTCCCAGTTAAAATAAGCCACGAATGGGGTGCTCCTCAGGTGGAGAGTCAGCACTGAAAGACATGGCTTCTCAATCATACACCCATTAAATACATTATTCTGAAAATGAAACTGGCCAATAGGCACTGGCATCACTGTTTTGGCCAAGGAATTCAAAGCTTTGTGCCTCATGGGACTACACAGGCACATTGAGGGGTAGCACCACACATGGTGGTGCTGGGCTGGCCCTTGAGGCACAGCTTTGCTGAGGTCAAACCTTCTATTGTTTGACTGCTCATCAACTCAACTTCTGGACCCTGACACAGGAGGAGCAGCTGCCAAAACCAGTCTGGCAGGATTTCTGCACTGCCAGGACAATCTGAGTTTTGAAATAAGAGTAGTTTGACTGAAAGCTTTGTGAAATAGGTCAGTTCTCTTCAGGCCAAAGTGAAGTTCAAAAGGGATGATCTAGCTAAAACAACTTGAGCTTAAACTATTAATAGGAGGATGTCAGTGCTGAGATTGACATTAAACTTAGATGAGGTCCTACAATTTGTGATGACTGCACATTCATTTTCTCTTGATATAAAAACATATAAATGTCTTGGATATGCTTATTTCCTGGGTGGACACCAAGTTGAATATAAGTCAGCAAAGCAGGTCAGCAGCCTTCTTGGCTGCAGTAGGTAAGATATTGCCAGCAGGTTGATGAAGGCAATCCTTCTTCTGTACTCATCATCTCTGAGATACATCTGGAGTGCTGTGTCCAGTCCTGAGCATCCAGGACATGAACATACCATAGTGAATTCAATCAAGGGCTGCAAAGATGATGAAGGACCTGAAGCATGTATCATAATTTGATACAAAAATAAGATTTTTTTTTTTTTTGTGAATATAGTAAAAAAAACCAACCAACCAAACTGCTATAGGTTGCTCAGAGATATGAAATCTCCATCACTGGAGATACTAAAAACCTAAATGAACACAGCCCTTATTAATCCATGCTTGCTGACTGGTGTGAGCAGGAGTGTTGGATTACATAACTTCCAGGCTCCAAACAGCCTGAATGACTCTATAATTCTGTGTGTGGATGGTTCACAGAATAAAAGGAAGGAAAAAAGTGCCAGTGACTACACTAGTTTTAACAGTTTCAACTCTTCTGTTGTGCAAGATCACTACTTCATGGGACCTCCATGATGATATTACATCATAAAATTTCCTTTCAGCCTCGACAGTTCTTTGCTATTTAAATGACTAACCATTCAATTTAATATTTTAAAATACCTTTCTCATAATAGAAAGTTTTGCTGAGAAGTTAAATACTTGGTTTTAAGAGGAGGAAAAGCAGGAAAAACTATCTTTTCTACCTTGAAAAAGTCTTTGTAAATAAAACATTTCAAAAGCAAAATTCTACATGTTAAAGTAAGTAATCTATGGTGATGAATAGAATAGTATACAATAGAATAGAATATAGAATAGA
>WBNM01031642.1:46531-74338 GCA_013399055.1 Ramphastos sulfuratus | reverse complement strand
TGGCCACACTATTCCTGATTTCCGTTGTGTTCTCCCACTGTGCTCTCAGGGAAGCCTAACTGTCAGGGTTTGGCTGCCCTGACTGAAATTGCTGTGCTTTGTCTTGCAGATGTTTTCAGTCATTCCTGCCAAATTCCTTCCAAACAGCAAGAACCCTTGCTGGTACGCAGAGTACCGAGGGAACGCCACCACCGACCCTTATGCAACCAACTCCTATGCACTGTATTCCAAGCGCTTTCGCATCGTCTTCGATTACCTCAGGAAGGTGTTCTGGAACCACCTGTACCACTACCAGGGCAGGCACTACCGCCTGCGCTGCCTGCCCCACTTCTACATCATTGGCCAGCCCAAGTGCGGCACCACAGACCTGTACGACCGCCTGAGGCTGCACCCAGAGGTTCGCTTCTCTGCCAGCAAGGAGCCGCACTGGTGGACTCGGAAGCGCTTCGGTGAGTAAAGGTCCTCTGGCACCCAGGGGGGCTGTCTGCAGGGAGCTTTGCTTCTAACTGGCTATGTTTGGAAGGAAACTTCACTGTGGCTTGCCTTGAAACCCCGGAGTTAATAGCTTTGAAAACTCCAGGTGGTGGATGCTGGGGAGGTTCCGGCCTGCTTTTGTCTCCTGCTGGTTTGGCTTCTCTAGGTGATGCACATTTCATGTGGCTTCTTCGCAGTGCTTTGGAAGATCTAGGAGGTAAAGAAAGCTGCTGGGTAAAACCAACCTATGAATTTGTAAAGGCAGGAAGAGGAACTGCTGGGTTTTGAGGGGAGGCTTAAGGGCTGGCAGCGATAGTTTTGTACTGCCCAGCTCTGTAAAGCTTTTCTCACATGAATTAATGATGGTGAGTGTTGGAAGCGTGGGTGGTTTCAGTCCTTATGCTTCAATAAATACTGTGCTTTAGGGTGAGAGCTTTGGTAGTGCTGCAGCTCTAGGCAAAGGGCCAGTGGAGATGCTCCAGGTGAGAGAGCTCTGTCAGCCTGAGGAAGCCACATGTGTTTGTGATGCTCTTTTCCTGGGTACCAGCTATATTGTGTGAGGTGACCACTTGCCCCCAAAGGCAGTCTTGAACGGTTCAGCTTATGGCCTGCTGGAGCAAAATGCATCCAGCCCTCTGAGTCCTTCAAAGGGTGTCTGGAGGCACTGGGGCTGAGCACTTCCTTCTACCCATCTGAACCATGTATGTTCTTGTTTGCTCTTCCCTGGGCACCAGGGAATGTCAATCTTGTGGGCAGAGACAAGATGAAAGTCAGAAGATGCATTTTCAGTTCCTGATTCTGCTCTGTACTGGGAGTGCAGATGGATGCAATGCTTGCTGTATCCCACCCAGGCTCTGGATTTTCTTGCTCTTGGGTCTAGCTGTTAAGTTCTGGTATGCCCTCACTCTGTATGACTTTGGGATCTAAGATCAGAGGCTTTTCAGTGGTGCTGCTGTTTCCAAGAGGAAAATACTGGTTAGTATATAGAATCGTGGAATCAGTCAGGGTTGGAAGGCACCACAAGGTTATGTGACATCCTTGCTTCTGTTTCTCATTGGTGTGGCTTACTGCAAACACTGCCTCTGGAACAGGGTAAAACCTGGCACTGTGGGCTGGATCACTTGTTGAGGGCTTTGCATCACTACTTTCCTTTGGTTCTTTTCTAAGCTTCCTTGAAACGGGAATTCTCTTCCCATGAACTGCTGTGGCTAAAGGCAAGGAAGGACACTTTCTGAGGGACCAAGACACCCACAGTGCTGCTTCTGTTCTTTCTTTTGAGCTTGTACCTTCAATTCTTTATTTCTCCTGCTTCTGGCATTGCCATCTCCATCTCCCTTCCCCATGCCCTGGAGCCCAGAAGAAGCTCTGAGCTCCTGCAATCAAGGCTTTATTCCTTGCTGCCAGATGAGGAAGAGGACTCAGACACAAAACTGGGATTTCAGAAGTATTTTCTTCCTTTGAGAGTGCTGCATAAAGTGCCTCAAGGAAGTATTTTAGACATTTTCTAACCATTTGTTATAAACAAAGAGTTAAAGCAATGTGACAAAGCTGAAGTTTTGGCTCTGAGATAATTTGGTCCAGGACAGTTGGAGGTACCAGTGTGAACTGACATCACAAACAAAGTCAACCAAGAGAAGCAACACCCTGGAGGCCCATGAGAAGGAGCTCTTCACCACAGCCAGCAGCTGCCTGCAGGCAGATGAGAAGAGTTCCCTCCTGACAGGAAGGTGAAAAGTCAGATGGGTGAAGAAAGGGGATTTTAGACTTGGGCACCATGCAGTTTTCCTCTGGGCTCTGTGTAGACGCAGGGCCTGTCACAGCACAGCCACCCCAGGTCTCCAGTGAACGTGCTGGCAGGAGAGGTTGCCCCAAAGTCCTCAACACTACGTGTAGAGACACTACTAGTGACTCTACACTCAACAGAAATGCCTGCAATCTGTCTTTGAGGATGCACCCAGCCTCAGTAAAACAAGAATGGTCTCACCAGAGCTCAGAACTGGACCTACCAAGAGGGCAGAGGAGCGTCGAGAGCCAGGCTGAGTACCACTGGAGAGCAAGGCTGAATTCCTGCCTCTGCCTTGGCATTCCCAGCCCTCCACTCGCCCAGTCCTGGGTCAGCCGCCGAGGACGAAGGGCAGATCCTTCAGGAGAACATTCTTCACAGAATTACATTTTTGCAAAGCCAAGGGGTGAGGAAAGATTGCAGAGTTGCGGTCTCATGGGGGGAGATCTGCACAGAGGACCTCGTGATCATCTCTGGCTGCCTGCCATTGAGAATGAAAGGTCAACTTTGCTCCTTCTGGCTCAGTCCTTTCGTTCTGCCCCAGCAGTAATTGGCTCCTGGCTAGTACTTAGAGGATGAAGGAGGGGCTGTGGCCAATGGGCTAACAAGTGAAGCTGAAATATCTCCCTTGGTAAGGCAGCTGCTGGGTCTGATTGCTCTGCTCCGGGTTGTAACCTTGGTTTGGTTTGTGACACTTATCTGGGCAAGAAAATCCCTCTGGTCTATGACCTCCTTGGATCCTGTGGGGTTTGACGAGACTGGCTGGTTTCAGCTGAAGCTAAGCAGCCTTCCTGGGGAGTCCTGTTTTGCAAATCTTTCCCCTTCTGCTGGGATGATTGATGCTCTACAGGACAGTGTCTGAACTTCACTGTCTCTTTTTCCTGGCTCTTAGCCACAGTCTCCATTCCCATGAGTAGGGTGGCAAGAAATTAAGGCAGTCTGTAGCACTATGTCATTTCCCTCACACACCCCCCTCCCCAAAATAAGCAAAAATACACTGCTGAGCTTTCCTCTGCTTTCTTCCTCTCATTAAACCCCACTTTCCTGAAGGGCAAAATCAGAGAGAATGGACAAAAGAACTCCCTTGCTGAGATTTTTTCTCACATAATTGATAATTATTGGCCTTGTGGGAGAGCTGAGAATTCCTACTCTGTATTCTTAGCTTTGCTGCTACTCTGCTCCTTCCTACTACTGTCCTTGACCCCTCTGCAGTGGAGAACCTCTCCTGTGGTATGGTAAGAAGAAAGAATGCAAAGACAGACCCAGAACAGCAGTGCAGAAGGGAGACTAGATTTGGGGAAAGGTGTAGGGAGAAGAGTATAAAAATCACAGAGATGGCTCAAGATGCCATGAAATGCAGGGGGAAGGTGATACTGAGCCCACCTTGGGGTGTGGGAAGGAGGGAGTAAAGTGAGACACTGCTGTGGAACTCTGTTTTCGTACCTGTAAGAGACAAAAGCATGACTGATCTCCCAGTTTTCTGAGTCTGATCAGTGCAGGTGGAGTTGCATACTTGGCACCAGAGCCTGTTCTCAGTCTCAGTACAGTAAATCTAGTGGGAGTCTCATACTGCTTCAGTTCACGCTGGGGCAAAAGAAAGCAGAGCCTGAGCTTTTATAGTCCTTCCAAAGGTGGCATTTAGAAGAAAATAAGTGCAGGCTATGCCTGCAGGCACTGTAAGGCAGAACACTGAAGATATTTCCTATCCCTGTGAATTTATGGCTTAGTCTCACAGTATCTGAGCCCTCAGCTCCTTCATTGCTGGCACTTGTGTCCGAGCACTGCTCTTTAGTGTGTCCTGTGCTGCGGGGGCTGCTGCAGCGCGGCCGTGCCAGGGAGGCTGCCTTGGTTTATGCTGGCAGCTAATCTTGCCCTGCTGCTGTGTGGTCTCAGTAAAGCCCTCTCTTTCTAGGCATCATTCGCCTGAGGGATGGGTTCCACGACCGCTACCCCGTGGAAGACTACCTGGATCTGTTTGACCTAGCAGCACACCAGATTCAGGGGGTGCTGCAGAGCGAAGTGGCGAAGGAGCACAGCGCCATGAGCAACATCATCATCGGTAAGGCAGTCCCAGCCTCTCTGCAGCTGAGCAGCACTTGCCCAGGCAGGGATGGCTGGCACATGGGGCCCCGAGGCTGCTCTGCTCTGGTCTGTGTGGACAGGGCAGGAGTTCTTGCTCTGGTCTGTGCGGACAGAGCAGGAGTTCTTGCCTCGCTTCACTAAAAAGTTGTGATTACCTTGAGCGAACGTCCAGGCAACCAATGAGTATCTCAGTCAACCAATGAGTATCTCAGACAACCAATGAGTATCTCAGACAACCAATGAGTATCTCAGATAACCACAGAGCTCTTTAGGCTGGGAAAGACCTTTTAGACCATCAAGTCCAATTGTTAACCTAGCACAGCCAAATCCACCAAACCATGTCCCTCAAAACCACGTCTGCATGCCTTTTAAATCCCTCCAGGAACAGTGATTCCACCACTTCCCTGGGCAGCCTGTTCCAGGGCTTGGCAACCCTTTGGGTGAAGACATTTTTCCTAATGTCCAACCTAAGTCTCCCTGGCACTGCTTGAGGTTACTTCCTTTTATCCTATCATTTATTGCCAGGCAGAAGAGACCAATACCCACCTTACTACAACTGCCATTCAGGGGGTTATAGAGAGTGGTGAGTGCCGGTGAGCATTAACATTTACTTAAGTCTTAAAGGAGAGTGAGAGTGACCTTGACGACTTCTTTAAATGCTGCTTTCATTTTATTTTCATCAGAAAAGGTTTCCCTGACAATGAGATTGCAGGTTCGCGTTCACATGCTGGAGCCAGCACACGCACTGAGGCATTAGGACATGCAGTAGGAGCTGTTGAAATCCTGTGGCTGACTGCAGACAGCTTCCACCATAGTGACAGCTCCAAGCAGCTCTTAAGCTCCAACCTAAGGTAGACATAGGAGGAAGCACACATCTGTCTGTGGCATCATCCCCACATAGCCTGTGGTGGGCTGAAGTAAAAATGGCTTTACCTCTGAGCTGATTTGCTAACAGCAAGGACAATGCAAGCTTCACAAGCAGGAACAGAGTCAAGCTGGAGCTATCCTGTGCTGTATTTCTTTTCAGGCGTGGAGCCTAGAGGCACAGTGCAAGCTGCCAGCTGAAGACAACCTTACAGCTTTAACTGAAATTAAATTATCTGATTAGCATTAAAAATGACTTAGTGATGCTCTTGTATTGTACCTTATGGAACAGAGCAAGACTGGGCTCTAGGGAGGGGTCCTGGGATTGCTTTCCGTGGCACACCGTGGTTGATCCTGGGCCATGGTGCCACTGGTTTAGAGTGCCCACCAGGAATGCCAGCAGAAATGTCTCAGTTCTGCTTCTGCTCTCTGCTCAATCCACAGTTTTACCAGTCTGCCACCTCAGAATTTCCCAGGGCAGCTAGACACCTTCCAGGAAAACCCTGTTTGGGCAGGAGAGAGCTCACTCTTACAAAGAGACTTTCCAAGTAGAGACCTGGAGTCATTATTCTACAGAAAATAGAGGCAAGATTTCTGCTGCCTGCCTTCAGAGGGAGTGCCTTCAGAGTACATTTTTGTTTTGCCTCATTCTAACAGAACAAAACAAAACCCCAAAACACCCAAAAACCCCTGCTGTTGGCTGGATGAAAGGTGGCAATGTCTTCTGGTGGTGAAACCAGAGACTTGGCTCTGGTCACATCTGGGTCATACTTCCTCAGCCTCCACTTCAGCCTATCATTCCTGTATTAAATATTCAACACTGGGCAAAATTGGCAGTATAGGGTCTCAAGCAATGTTGGCATTGAGGACGCCTGCAGATTTTCCTCCTGCTTACAATAACATCTCCTGTCCTAACATGGGCAAAGTGCTCACACTATAATTAGTAATCTAATTCATTAATCTAATTGGCTGTGTACATCTTTGATTGCTTGCCTCCTGTTGTGGCTTTTTCCAGAGTTTGCTTTGTGTTTCTTTTTCCTGCAGGCTCATTTCTAGTGTCATTAAGGCTCTGTTTGCTGTCCTTGTTAGGTTTACATGAGAGTCCTGAATGATTGCGCTCATTAAGGCAGTCTGGAACGACCTTGCTAAAAGCCAGAACACAGCTAGCCAGTCTAAAGTGGATCTGCAGGGCTGTCAAGGGTGCTTGAAATCCTTCATGTTCATATTTCTGATGACTATAAAGAAAAACTGAATTTAAAATATATTTCAGTAGCTCACCGCGGCACACTATTTTGAAAAGTTAAGCTTCTTTGACTATTAAACTTAGTGGGCAATAATTCCATTTCCCCCTTTCAGAACAATATCTGCTCAGAGATGACCCCAGGAGCTGACAGAGCTGCTGCAGCTGGGGGCTCTTGGAGCAGCACTTGTTTATTGCTGGTCATTAATATGAGAAGTTCAGAAGACTATCTTGTGAAAGCTCAGTGTGATGTTAATCCCTTAATGAGCGAATAAAGAGGTTTTCATCCACTCTTCAGGCAATTCAGTAACTCCTAAGTTCTTTAAGAAGTCCATAAGAGAGAGTAGACTTGTGGTTGCAGTGCTTTAATTTGACATAATTACTGTAGCAGTGATTGATTTACCTCATTTTTAGTATGGCTGCTTCCCTCTGCAGATATTTAGTCTGTATTACAGACCAGGCAAGAGCACTGCCAAATCATCAGAGGTGTTTCTGGCTGCTTCACAAAATTAAGAGAGTCAACAGATACATAATTAATTATTTTAATCTACTCCCCCCACCTTAATTTTAGCTTAATTCTAGGCAATCATCTCATTCTGAGAAGATTTGCCTTCTTGCACCCAGGCTAGCCAGGACTGACTGCATCAGAGCAGCACTTGGAGTCCCTCTTAATGCTTTAGTGTGACTTGGTTGAAGAGTTTTGGTGGTGCCAACTGATCCAGCCCAAACAATCCCTGTGGCATTGCCTGGTCTGTGATGTTGGGAGCATCTGCCCACAGCAGTGTAAATGCATTGGTTTTACTTAGTGCAGCTGGCATAGGTGTAAGCAGATCTTCTTGGTCACCACAGATGTGCTAATTGGAATAAATCCAGCAGAGGTCTACAGAGCAGAGAACTGTGAGGGAAGGTCAGCAAACCCCTTCTAAAAAGATGGAAGTGATGAACAGATCAGTTCCAGGACAGATGCCATAGACTTTAATCTTTGGTGTGATTTAGGCAAAGATTTTTGAGGGAAGAGTGAAGGCTCAGCTGCTGCTGCTGCAGAGCTGTGGCAGTGCCTATCCAAGGCTGAGCTCATCCCTGAAGTCACTGTGCATGCAAGTGCTGGTACCCAGCGGCAGCTGCAGGATGTGCTTGTGGGACAGCTACCTGGCCTCCTGGACTGTATTGAGTCTGCTGTGCTTCACTTTGCGCAGCGTGGGGGCTGGGCTAATTGAGTTTTAATTGACAAGTCGAAGCCTACCGATGATTAGGCAGTGCTTTGGCTAATTAGTATACAATGGGAGAGCAGAGCTATGGTGAACACCCAGCTTTGGCTGCTGGACCTGAGCTGCTCCTCCGGAAAGGAGGCAAAGAGAGCGTGACAGAAGGCGAATGTGCTTTTGCCAACCCCCAGGCTTCATTAGTGACTCACATTCTCTGCAGCTAAGTTTGGAGCTGGGACCTTTCCATGGAGTGTTTTGATCATCTCTTAAACTCTTGGTTGAACTTTCCCAGGAGAGGGGCAAAGAGAAGTGCAATCATGTGCGAGTCTATAAGCCTACAGCATTATTATTTTTTCATCCCATTCCTTTTGATTTGACAAACCTCATTAACGAGAATTAACTCTCCTTAGACTGCCAAAGAGTGGAACTTTCCAAAAGGCCTCTGAGTGTGCTTTATTAAAGGATTGTGTGGCACTCCCATGCCAGCATTCTTTCAAAGACAGGGAAGGTTGCCCCAAACATCCTGCCGGATGGAGTCCTGAGCAGCTGCAGCATCACCTAGCCCTGGAGAGACAGGACTCACTGTGCTTCTCCAGGAGCATCACAGTCAGAGCAAGCTTCCTCAGCAGCTAAGGACCAGAATCTGCCCTTTAACCAAATGTGTCCTTTATTCTAGAACCCATTGGTCTAATAGTAAGCAGTTATATTTATCTTAACCTAGATGAATGATTGCAGTTATATAAAAAAGCTCTGATCACAGAATCCCAGCATGGTGGAGCCTGGAAGGGACCTCTGGAGATCACCCAGTCCAACTGCCTGCTAAAGCAGGGCACCCACAGCAGCTTGCCCAGGATCACAATGGCCAGCTGGGTTTGGAATCTCTCCAGAGAGGAAGATTTCACAGCCTTTCTGGGCAGCCTGCTGCAGGGCTCTGGCACTCTCATACCAGGGAATCTTTCCCTCACATTCAGGAGGAGCCTCCTGGGTTCCAGTCTGTGCCTTTTGCTGGGCAGCTCTGGAAGTAGTCCTGCCCCATCCTCTTGGCACCCACCCTTAAGATACTTGTAAGCGTTGATAAGACCTTCCCTGTGAAGATCAGTGGATGGTTCTCCAGAGGGGGTATTCAAACCTCAGTGACACAATCCAGCTGTTCAGAGCTTTTTCTTTTACTGTTTCCCACATGCTCACCAGCTTTCCTGTCTGTGCTCTGAACTGCAGCTCAGGGGTGGGGTCTGCTTTTTTCTTCAGTTTGTGTCAGATTGGGCAAACTCTTAGCAAGTTCCTGCTCTGAGATGAGGAGCATCAAAAGCTGGGGGTGCTGCAGAGAAGATGACAGAAGCATCCACGAGCTCCTGCCTCTTTGCTGGAGTGTGAGCCAAGCCCTGGGGAGTCCATTCCAGCCCAGATCAAATAGATTGGCACCTGCTAACCACTAAGAGGAAGCAATGTGGTTAGTGGGCAGGAATATTTCAGGTGCAACTACATAAACCATGCCTCAGCCATCACTGGATGCTCAATGGTACAAGGCTTTGGGGAGCATTATCCAGAACAGTGTGCAAGAACTGAGGTGTGTTGACATTAACAGAGTCAATTTGAACCAGTTCTCACCAAGTTTCCAGTGCAGAGAATGCAGTGAGTAACCAGCAGAGATGCTTCTCCTTTGCAGGGGAGGCCAGTGCCTCGACCATGTGGGACAACAACGCCTGGATTTTTTTTTATGACAACAGCACTGAAGGAGAACCTCCCTTCTTAATCCAGGACTTCATCCATGCCTTCCAGCCAAATGCTAAACTCATCATCATGCTGAGAGACCCCGTTGAAAGGTGAGGCGGGCACACGCTGCTGAAGTACGCAAGAGCATCCTCACCCCACTGGCTCTGTTCGCTCCCTTGGACACAGGTGCATGTGACCAGAGGTGGCTCTGTGGTGAGAGCTGCCCAGGGGGGTTACTCTGTGTGTTGTGGCTTGTGGAGTTGTGATGGTGTTTTAAAGAGGGACTCGAAAGACTGAGTGCCACAGCAAGTGCCACGTGTGGACACCTGAGCTACCTGGGACAAAAGCATGCATAGGTGGGCACGAGCAGGGTCAGTGCATTGCCTGAGCTGTGGGCTGGAGGGGACTCACTGGGCTGAGTGTGCTCTGCAGGTGCAGGTCCTGCAAGGTGTTTCAGTTCACACTCATGTCTTCAAGAGGCATGTTCAACGTTGCAAATAGCTCCAAAGGCAGCAAATCACAGAACTGTATTTTGATTTGAAGAGACCTCTAAGGTTGGCAAATCCAACCTCGAACGCAGCACTGAACTGTGTCCTGAGGCACCATATCTACAAGTGTCCTTGGTGGGACTCAGGGCAGGCTTCCCTAGGCAATCCTACTGAGCACAGAAGCTCCCCCTTGCCCTCCTTGGCGTTCTTTGTCCTGAAAAAGTTCTCTCCAGGCCGAACAAGCCCAGCTCTCAGCCTGGCCTTATAGCAGAGGGTTTCTAGCCCTCTGATCTTGTATTGTGGCCTCCTCTGTACTCTCCCCAATATGTCTGTGTTGACAAAGCCAAGAAGCACCCAGGAAATAGGAGAGGGGCATCCAGGCTGCACTGTGAGCTCAGGCACTGGGAGAAGGGCAGGCATGGAGCATTGGTGCAGGCAGCCTGTTCTCTGCCTAACAGCTATCCAGAGTACCTGGGCAGTGGGAAGGGATGGATGCAGCTGGATGAGGCTCCCTGATGGCAGGAGGTGGCTCCTGGTGAGGGGCAGAGCTGCGAGAGCCTCAGGAAATATATCTCTCAACTTGTAACGGTATCTCCTGACCTCAGGATTTAACAGATGGTAATTCTGTGGGAGAGAGCTGGCTGTAAGTGGCTTCCTCATGTAAATGACTGACCCTGAGTGGTTTAACCACCCTCTGTAATAGGAGTGCAGCTTTAACATGGGTGAGACAAAAAATCAGCTTCATTCCCTTACTGTATTTATAATTAATTGGTGTCTTTCTGATTACCATTTCCTCTGCCCTTGTTGCTGATAGCTTGTCTGAACTGCAGGACCAACAGCAGCTGTGGCAGAAGGGGCAGCCTGGGCAGCTCCATCAAATGATGGAGGGTGATGGAGCTCCTGGGTGATGCAGGGCATTGGGGCGTTTGCCTTGAAGTAGCCTAGAAGTGGTGAATGCTGGACAGGGTCTGGGACAGAGTCTGGTTTAACCTGCACAGGTCGTGGTCTGTCCTGCAGCAGGGAACCTTTGGAGGACATGAGGGTTTGTGCTGGTGGGTGCCAATGACGTCGCTGCGACCGATCGCAGTTGAGGGTAACGACTGTGAGAAGCCAGAGCAGCTGAAATCTGAATCAGCAAAGGTTTTCTCTTCAGCCAGCTGTCCCCAGAATTAAAAACAGATTGAGGGAAACACAGAAAATCTGGACTGCCCTTCAGAGAGAACTTGTCTTCAAGATTGTGGTTTGCCATAAGATGTCAGCAGGCCTTTAAAATAATGCAATTATTTTAATGGGTGATTAGAAATGTTCCTGTTAAGCCCTCTAACAAGCCTGCAGCCAGGCCCATGTATGCAATGTCTGATGGCAAGAAGACTTTTATCTGCTCTTCCAGGAGCAGTTGGACAAGCTGGGCAAGCCCGAGTTCTGTTGGTGTAAAGAGTTCTCTGCAAGCAGGCGTTAGTGCTGTGTGCCTAACTCAGCTGGAGCTGGCAGGCTTTGCCCCTTCGCCTCTCCCAGCTCGTGCTGGCGGAGCAGCTCTCCATGGATGCATTCTCCTGTGCGGAGGGAAGGGCCTCGCGTGGTGCCGTGGCACTGGTGGGCATCACTTTGAAACAGGCTGCCTGCCCAGCCTGCTCCAAGCTTGGTACCCTTCGGTGGGGGCTTTTTCATTTAAAAGGGCTCCAAAGTGCATTTTTCAGACTGGGGAGAACAGGACAAAAATCTGGCTTTATCTTTCTTGGTTGGTGTCTCCTGTGGACAGTGCTGGGTGCCTCTGCTCATAGAATCAAGAATGGTTTTGTTTGGAAGAGAACCAAAAGATTATCTTGTTCCAACCCCCTGCCATGGGTGGGAACACCTCCCACTCGACCAAGTTGCTTCAAGCCATTCCAGCCTGTCCTTGAACACTCCCAGGAGTGAGACATCCACAGCATTTCTGGGCAGCCTGCTGCAGTGTCTCGCCAGCCTATTGAGTGTCTGATCTGTCTGCCCTCTCTTAGCTTGGAACTGGCACCCCTGTGCTGCCAGCACACTGCCTGGTACAGGCTCCCTCCTCATCCTTCTCAGAGCCATACTTCAAGCATTGGAAGGCCAGTGGAAGTGGAAGGACAGTAAGTGGAAGCCTTTGTCTTCCTCTCCCACCTTGCTTCCCCCGCCAACAGAAGGTTGAGGAAGCAGGGGACATCTCTGGACAAGCCAGAACAAGTTTCAGGCTGAACACCCCCAAGGCTCCCAGCCTGGCCTCCCAGCAGAGCCCTTCCAGCCCCCCAGCACTGCTGTGGCCTCCTCTGACCCTGCTCCAGCAGGTCCCTGTCTGTGCTGTGCTGAGGGCTCCAGAGCTGCCCCAGCGCTCGGGGCGGGGGGGGGGGTGGGGGGTGTCTCAGCAGAGGGGCAGAGTCCCCTCCCTTAGCCAGCTGCCACACTGCTGGGGGTCAGCCAAGGACAGGCTGGCTTTTTTTTTCCTGTTTCCTTTTCTCATCTTCTTTAGCTTGCTGTTACTTTTCTTTTAAAAAGATGTGTAAAAAACCCAAACCAAACCAGCAACAACGACAACACACAACCAAAAAAACAACCCAAACAGCCCAAGCTAAAAGCATCCTGACACAAACTGATCCCTTTTCTCCCACTTGCAAGGCACAGAGAGTCTTCTTTTCTTTCACATGGGAGTTCAGGTCCTGTTCTTCCAAAACCCTGACGTAAATGCTGAGTGCAGAGCCTGCTCCTCTGCTTAAGTGCTTTGCTGGATTAGGGCCTAAACTTTCTAAATTAAATGATGAATTTTTAAGTACCTGTGGAAATCTGGGGGAGTTAAAAAATAAATGAAGCAAGTGGAATAGTAAAGGTTACTGCAGCAGTAAAGCGAAACCTAAATAAGCCAGGGCTTTTAAGAGCCTGTCCTGGACACCTGTGCTTTTGGGCAGAGGCTGAAGGGTCTGGAGGATTTCAGGAATGTTCTCAAGAGGTGGCTGCTGTAGGATTGGTGCTGCAAGCACACTTGGGGAAGCGAATCCTCAGTATTATAAAGCTGTCTCCAAAGTGCTGCAGTACTGCTGGGGCTTTGGTCATAGAATCATAGAATGGCAAGGTTGGAAAGGACCTCAAGGATCATCCAGTTCCAACCCCCTGCCATAGGCAGGGACACCTCCCACTACCACAGCTTACTCAAGGCCTTGTCCAACCTGGCCTTGAACCCCTCCAGGGAGGGAGCAGCCACAACCTCCCTGGGCAACCTGTGCCAGTGTCTCACCACCCTCACTGCAAACAACTTCCTCCTAACATCCACTTTCAATCTCCCCTCTGCCACTTCAAACCCATTGCCCCTTGTCCTGTCATTGCAAGACCTTGTCAATAGTCCCTCCCCAGCCTTCCTGGAGCCCCCTTCAGATACTGGAAGGCTACTCTAAGGTCTCCTGGAAGCCTTCTCTTCTCCAGGCTGCAGAGCCCCAACTCTCTCAGCCTGTCCTCACAGCAGAGCTGCTGCAGCCCTCTCAGCATCTTGGTGGCCTCCTCTGGACTGGCTCCAACACTTCCATGTCCTTCCTGTGCTGGGGGCTCCAGAACTGCACACAGGACTGCAGGTGGGGTCTGAGGAGAGCAGAGCAAAGGGGCAGAATCCCCTCCCTTGCCCTGCTGCCCACACTGCTCTTGCTGCAGCCCAGCACACAGTTGCTGTCTGGGCTGCACTCACACTGCAGCCTCATCTTGAGCTTTTCATCACCCCAGACCCCCAGGGCCTGTTCCTCAGGGCTGCTCTCAGCCATTCCCCACCCAGCCTGCAGTTGTGCTTGGGATTGTGCCTGCTCAGGTGCAGGACCTTACACTTGGCCTTGTTGAATGTCATGAGGTTGGCCTGGGCACAGCTCTGCAGCCTGTGCAGGTCCCTCTGGATGGATCCCTGCCCTCTAGCAAGTCGACTGTGCCACACAGCTTGGTGGCCTCTGCAAACTTGCTGAGGATGTACTCGATTCCTCTAGTTCCAACACCCTGCCATAGGCAGGGACACCTCCCACTAGAACAGATCACTCAAGGCCTTGTCCAACCTGGCCTTGAATATCTCCAGGGAGGGAGCAGCCACAACCTAATGGTTTCTAAGCCTCAGCAAAGTTCCAGTGCCAGCAGATGTGACCTTTGTGCCATGGGAGAGCATTTCTTTGTCTCTTTGAGCGGTACTCAGAACCATAGAAGCACAGAGTTAGAAAAGCCTCCTAAGATCATCGAGTCCAAGCATTCTACCAAGACTGGTGCTAAGCTATGGTGGGGCAGTTTAAGCAAGCTTTCAGGCACCAGTGCTGAAGTAGATCATCCACCTGCTGGCAGGTTTGGGTTGTTTCACCACCACCACCACCAAAAGGGATTTGAATTAAGATATTTTTTAAGTGATATTAAGCAGCTGTAAATCCTGTGCTAAAAACGTGCATTGAGGGGATGCTTCCCCACGGTAACTTAGAGAGACTCCTCTGGCTGGTGGCTGTTGCTCCCAGCAGCAGCTGGTGCAGGGGCTCTGCTTGCCTGTAAGCTGTGGACAGTCAAGGCCCCACATCCTGATGTCCTCAAGGTGAAAATGGATTGCTCGTAGAACCTTACAGTTGTTTCTGTTGGAAAAGCCCTTTGAGGTCATCGAGTCCAACCATTCTCTAGCACTGCCAAGTCTGGTGCTAAGCCATGTCCCCCAGCACCACATCCGTGCTTGGAGGAGGCAGCACTGCAGGTTGGAGCAGAGGTGTGAGCCATTTACCTAGCTGTACTGTTTCAGCTTAAAAAAAACCCAAGAGCTGGAGTGCTGTAAATTAAAAGGTTTTGATAGAAAGTCAACACAGGGCTGGAGGTGGTGGTTTCTGAAAAACACAGGAAATGTGGGCTCTTGCCTACTCTGGTGGTAGCCAGCTTGGTGAGTATAATGAAAATCTCTCTAACCTGTTCCACTCCTCCGTTGGCTTTGAAATTGTCTTTAAGATTTTGAGAGGAGCACCACGCAGAGAGGGCTCCCGGTTCTGCTGTTCACAGGCAGCACATTTGCACAACTTGCCTTCAGGAAGGAAAGATTTTGGCTGGCACAACTGCTGGGGTCGGGTTCCGAAGGAATGCTGAACTGGGAAGTGGGGGTGGCATTCAGCAAGTCCCTGCAGTGGGTGGCACCGTGTCTAAACTCACCCAAGTGAAGAGAAACTGTGTCCTGGTTAGGCAGGTGGAGCACAGGTGTCATCGTGCCCTGGTGACACTGCAGGATCCACTGATGGCAATTGCCAGGTACACAAATGCGCCTCCCGTCTGCTGCCACTTACCTCCCTGCTCTCACCCGCAGGTTGTACTCGGATTATCTCTACTTTGCAAGTGCCAATAAATCTGCAGAAGACTTCCACGAGAAGGTGTCAGAATCCCTGCAGCTGTTTGAAAGCTGTGTGCTGGATTTCTCCCTGAGAGCCTGCGTCTACAACAACAGCCTCAACAACGCCATGCCTGTGCGTATCTGAGCGAGCAGGGTGTGCCTGCGTGCTAGGGGTACAGTGAGTCAGGGTGAAGTACCAAAACACAGGGCACGTGAGCACCACAGATAAAGTGCTCTCCCTCCCCACTGGAAAAGCAGATGACATCAATCTAGCTAACTGTGAGCAAGTCAGAGCTGCTGTAGGGCTCAGCTGTCCCCTCCGCCTGCTCCCTGCTGAATGCCAACAGCACTCCTGCAGGCTCTGCAGGCCTGTGGAGAGCAGTTAGTGAAGAGTGCAGCTCGAAGCCTAAACTTCCTCTTGCACATCTCTCCAAAAGCTAGGTCTGGTGAGGGTCTTTGTGGTGTCAAATTTCCTCAAAATCAGAGTAAATGATGTATTATTTCTCAAGAGAAGGCTACCAATAATAGGATAAAACCTATCTCTTTTTTTTTGTTTTGTTTTTTTTTTGTTTTTTGCATAAATTGTGCCCATCAGAAACTGCTGGCAGGGGAATGGGTGAGTATGACAGGCTTGGTATTCCAAACCTCACATTTTTAGTATAGAATTGGCTTCAAATTTAGCTTGAGGCAGGGAGAAAATATGAGAGAGACTGGCTTGAAGTATCACATCTGGCCAGTCCACCATTTCATCCTGTTTTATTTGCTCGGGCTGTGAAAGACTCAGAGGGAATAGTTCCCTCCTTTGTCTCTGGAGTGAGGTTATTGCCGTCTCCGCCTGACAAAGCAGCCATCAAAGGCCGTACTGCACAGGCTTGGGTCCTGCAGCAGCAGGCTGGTACGCTGCAGCTGCCACTCTTTGCTGATAGCCTCCAGGACCTCCAGAGACAAGAGCTGCTTCTGGGCAGTACCACTGCCGGTACCTGAGCAGTCTTTTCCAGCCACCTGCTTGCACAAATACACTTCTTCCATTGTAGGGAGAGAAAAGCACACAGAGACTCAGAAGGAAAGATTTTCCTCTTCATCCTCAGGGTGCAGAAGCAATCTTCATTTGTTGTCTTAGGCAACCCCCTGAAGAAGAAGCTTTTGCCCATACAACAACCGTGTGAAGTGTGCTCCTTGGCAGGCTTTGGTAGCTGCTCCAGCCAAGCTGCTGAAGTCTGTCATGCACAGGGTTTGCTGTGCTGGAAGAGCTGGGGGTGTTTGCCTGGGGAGCTCATGAGACTGCTGATTCTGTGACTCTCCCAGAGGAATGTTGGTTTGCCATTGGTCGATATGGCCCTGAAATGAGAGCAGTGTCCTAGCCATAGTCAGTGCTGAGAGATGTCTTCCTGCAAGCAATGGGGGGTGTCATTGTCAAAAGAATGGCTTAGCAGTGGCTCCAGATGTGGCTTACTTTTGCTGGAATTGATGTGTCCCTGTGGGACAGGCAGGAAGCAGGGCAGGCTGTGGTCACCTGGCCCAATGGGCTCTGCGCTGATGCGCTTGGAGCAGCCAAGTCCCTTTTATGAAAGATGCTTATGACCTGGGACTCATGCTCCTCTCTTCTGAGCCTGAAGGGATTTGGAAAAGTATTTATAAGCACAGTTGGAAGTTGCACTCTTAAGTGCAGCAGCCTGCCCTGTGGTGGCTTGAGAGACTCCCCCCTCCCCACTACTGAAATTGCCCGGACCAACTCAGATGGCTTGGCAGTGGGATAAAGCTCTGTGTACAGCAAAGCTGACTTCACAAGCATATACACACAATGCAGTTACAGGTATTTACAATCATATACAACTTAGAAATAATACAGAAATCCAAACTCCCAGACAAAGAAACTGCCCAGAGGCTCGAAGCCTCTCTCTCTCTCCCAGACAGACAAAACAATCAGCAAAGCTTAGTTGTTATCTGTTAGTGGAAGATGTGAGAGTGGTGTAAAGGACAAGCAAATAGATCCAATGCTTAGGAGAGAAGGTAAAAGAGGGACAAATTGTTTACATTTTGTCTTTTTATGCCTTTCAGCAAATCAATGAATGATACAGACTCTAACATTATTGTTCTCTTACAACCAATGATCCAATTTCTCTCATTAGAATATTCCAACTGGCCTTAAACTAGCACATGCCCTTTTTATGTTTCAGGTTGTTATGCAAAATTGAGGAGGGAACAAAACCAGAGATGAGGTCAGGACAGGCTGAAACCCTGCCTGTGCACATCTCTGGTCTAACACAGCCTGGTGCTCTCCTCATGTGCCCCATTAATGCTGTCTAGCAGTCACTGCTACTGCAGCTTACATCTAGAGCTCATTATTGCAATCAGGTGGTACAAGCAAATACACCCAAATCTAATTCCTGCTACTGAAACAGACTATTTGTACTGCTTATGGCAATGTGGTCTGGTGCAGCTGATACTCAAAGTGAAATAAGCAGCCTTACGACCTGGAGCAGGCAGCAGGACTAAGCATAGAACATGAAGTCATAGAATGTTTTAGGCTGGAAGGGAACTTTAAAGATCCTGTCCAATCCTCCTGCAGTCAGCAGGGACATCTTCAATGAGAGCAGGTTGCTTAGAGCCCTGTCCCACCTGACCTGGAATGGTTCCAGGGATGGGGCATCTGCCACCTCTCTGGGCAACCTGGGCCAGTGTTTCACCACCCTCAGTGAAAACAATTTCTTCCTTCTATCTAAATCTCCCTCCTTTAGTTTAAAACTGTTACCCCTTGTCCTGTTGCAACAGGTCCTGCTCAAAAGGTAGTCATGTTCCCTTCACTGCTCTTCACCCAGGGGATGAAAGCTCTCAGTGTCTCTGTGAGGTGCAGTGAGGTGGCCAAGCATCCTTCTGCTTGTAGTCTGCAGCACTTGTATGCAGATGTGTGGGAGCAGGCAGTGCACAGCCAGGCGGCCGGTGAAAGGCCATCTGCAGCCATCAGGAGAGCCGTGTGCAGAGATCTCCCTGCGCTGTGCTGAGAACCAGAGGGAGAGTGAAAGCTCTTCAGATCTTGTCTTCCTGTGGTGCAGCAGCAGCACACGTTTGGGGCTTTTACCTGGGAGGAGAGGTGAGTGTTGATTTGTTGTGCTGGAGGTGTTGCTGAAGGAATGCATTTCTGCCCTGTTTCTGTGCTGCCAGGTCAGGCTGCAGGTGGGACTCTACGTCGTCTATCTTTTGGACTGGCTCACGGTTTTCGACAAAGATCAGATTCTCGTTCTTCGCTTGGAGGACCACGCTTCGAACATGAGATACACCATGCACATGGTGTTCCAGTTCCTGGATCTGGGTAGGTGTCTCATGGCTGTTCTGAGACAGGCCCAAGAAATCCTGATTGTCCTTCTAGGTCATTTGTGCTTTACTCAGAGAGACAGGTGGGAATTTGTCTTGGCGAATGCCTCGGTCTTGTTGCCTGGAGTCGATCAAAACTAACATTCCCAAATCCCTGTAAGACTGGCATGAGAGGATCTTAGTAAAACTATATCAAGAAAAAAAATCACACCTATTCAGAAGGTAGGGATATGTCTTACCACATGGAAGGCAGCCCTGCTCCTGAAGGCAGCCAGGGCTTGTTTATTATGAGCTTGTGTAGGTGCACAGTCTGAACAACCTGAAGTGCTGCGGTGGTGTAGATGCAAACCCCCGGTCTGCTCCCAGGGAAAGGTTGTGTTTCTGGCCAGGAAGGGGGAGGAAAGTGTTTGTGCTGTGTCGATTGAGACATCTGTTGCTAATTCTGGGAGAAAGGCTGGCAGGCAAAATGTTGCCCAGTGTTGATCTGACAGTAGCGAGAGGATGCAAATGTGCCTGCAGAAGAGTCTGGCTGGTCCAAACACTGGCCTAGATGCTGAGAAAGTTTGAGTGCAGCAGACTGAAGTTCCACCTTGAGCTCCTGGCAGCCTCCAAACAAAGACAGAGCTAGCGTGAGTGAAACCTGTGGAGTCTCTGCTGAATGTTAGACCATTCACATCATGAAAGGAGCTCACAGTATGAAACAACTCAGTTCTTGCCAGAGTGAGTGATTGGCATTGGAATGGGCTGCCCAGGGACGTGGTGGAGTTGCCGTCTCTGGAGGTGTTGAAGCAAAGCCTGGCTGGGGGCCTTAGTGCCATGGGCTGGTTGATTGGCTAGGGCTGGGTTGGGATTGGGCTGGATGAGCTTGGAGCTCTCTTCCAACCTGGTTGATTCGATGATTCTATGATTGTGGGATTCTATGATTCTATGAACTGTATCTCCAGAATGGGCAGGGAGTTCTAGTCAGTGGCATCATTGTTTTCTGAGAACAATTTTTTTCCCTTCAAAATTGTTTATGCTGCTTGTAGTAGAAATGATTAGTTAATGTGAAAGGAAAACTTCTTATTTCTGTATTTACTAACAGTGATTTATTCTGCCAGTCAAAGCCTGTATTCAATATTCTGAAGCATCACTGCTGCTAACACAAATCCCATTTGTCATTCCCTGGCAAACCTTTTGCTTTGGTCATTTGTTTTCTTTAGCATGAGCATTTGGGGTGAAACACTTGAAGGTCACATTCTCTCTCTCCACAGGACCGCTCAGTGAGAAGCAAGAAGCTCTGATCACAAAGAGTCCTGCGTCCAACACCAGGCGACCCGAAGACAGAAATCTGGGACCGATGCTGCCAACAACAAAGGCAATCTTAAGAGATTTCTATAGGCCTTTTAATACAAAACTGGCACAAGTTCTTTTTGATGATGCTTTTTTATGGCAGAGGACATGACCTGTAAATTTCTTGTCACAAATACAGTGCTTAAAGGAGTTTTTATTTTTTTAAATTCTATTTTTGTGTGTGGATATGTACATTGTTCCCATTCCAAAGAGAAGCCGACTGGTGAGCTGAGACTCTCACCTTCAGTCAGCACACTTCACAACAACAGTTACACCACGGTCTCCTGATGAGAATGTAAAGCATCTTGCCTTTCAGTTTATTACAACCTCTTTTACCTCCGACAAAAGAGTGGAGTGGGAGAGCATTGGTTCAGTGATGATGTCTTACACTCTACATGGGGTGGCTGAAGTTTAACCTTCTCTGAGATGCTGCAACACTGAACTGGCATCAGCCTCCTCCAGTTACACCTATAATCTCATTTCCAATATATGTTATCCATTCATTTTCTCAAACTATCAATGTCATTTAGCCATTAAAATTTTTAATTGAATTCAACCCAAAATTTCATTCCCTTTTTTCTTTGTCAGCACATTCACCAGCGGTCTCTGCTCACACCAAGGCGCTCATGCTTCCTTAATTTCAAATCACAGATAAAGAATAATTGCATTTACATAAATTTCCAAGTCTAATTCATATCTTCAAGATAAATGAGCTTTCAGTGCCACAGCTTCTGTAGCAGAAATGTGTGCATTCTGACTGAAATCTCAGTGCTCAGTACAGCAAATCCATTGCCTTCCACCTTTTGCTCATGTAAAATAGGTACCATTCATTCAGCCACTCACCCCTTTGCCCTGGAAGCCACTAGTGGGCTCAATGGAAAGGACAGTCCTGGCCCTGGAGATTTTTGTTTAGCTTTCTGGTAGCTTCTACACAATGACTCTTCACCATTCAAGGAAACAGGCATTTTTAAATCAGTGTGAAGTGGTGTTCTCAGATGCACAGGGGGATAGGATGCATAATGCCTTGCACCCTCCTGGAAAGGAGGTGTCACCCCATCAGTTAGGTGCTTCCCAACCAGGTGCTTCCCTCTCCAGGAAAGATGTCTGCGCCCAATTCACAAAGGTTGAGATATAAACTTGAGAAAAACAAACAAACAAAGAGAAACCCCTACAACATTTTGAAAAGTCTGGAGAGGCTGTGGCCTGACAGTTTCTGAGTCAAGCAGACACACCACACTGTGGGTGTGCTCTACCTCAGTATTTGACTGCAAGCACACCTGGCTGGGGTCACTGTTGGTCTGCAGCCTTCCTTCGGGTCTCTCTAAGCTAGGGACTTCTGTCAGAGACAAATGAAAATGCTGCCAAGGGTTAAACTGATTGTTCCTTCTCTGAGGGTCAGGTGGAACTGATTCCCAGCTAGCAGGTATCAAAGGCCCAAGGAATGATCCCTAGCTGGCTTCATGTGTGCCTTTTTGACTGCTGCCTCGGACCCCACGGTACGACTTGCTGAAGGACTCAGGCAGAGGTTTACAAATGCTCAGGGTAACCCCTCCATGGAGATGTGTCAGCTCCTGTTCCTAAGCTGAGAGCTAGGGCTGAAAGCTTCACAAGTCCACATGAATGTGATTGAGGGTATGAGAGGTGTTTTGTCACAGAAGTCCATTTCTAGGTCCTTTTCCAATTGGCTGTTTAAAAAGGGTTCAGCCTGGTAACATTTTCAGTCAACAGTTTATTTACACTAAAGATCTCTGG
Organism: Ramphastos sulfuratus; assembly: GCA_013399055.1. NCBI lineage: Eukaryota > Metazoa > Chordata > Aves > Piciformes > Ramphastidae > Ramphastos > Ramphastos sulfuratus. Next base: position 52,770 of record WBNM01031642.1, on the reverse strand, counting down.
CAGCTCTGTTCATGCTGTGTGTTCAGGATAGCTCTGCACAGAATGTTTGCTCCCCTGACCCACCATGGTTAAACATTTCCATTCAGTTGTCAGCTACCACCATCATCTAATGATGGGTTTTTTTTTATTCATTAGCTCTCAGGGCTACTACCTGTGTTATCTTTTAGAATGAGCATGAATTCCAGGGTGGAGCTGACAGCACTCTGAGTACCTGCTTAGTACCTGCTTCTGCCGGGACATTTCCAGCTGAGCCAAGCGCTCCCACGAGGCACAGGGGCGCGACGCAGAGGCACTGCCGCCAGGCGCTGCCGACACGGAGGTGTCTCGGCGAGGCGCTGCCCGACACCCATCCCTGTGCTGCGGTGCCACCTGGCGCTGGGCACGGGCAGCGGAGAAACAAAAGGTGGGAGCCGAAACAAGACGAGTGTGATAGCCACGGGAGGAACTTGCCACTGCAGCCCGAGAGCTGGCGTTCCCAAGGAGAGTCCCTGACTCTGAAGAAACATAGAATCACAGAATTCGGGCTGGAAAAGACTTCTGAGATGATCGGATTCCGACCGTTAACCTGGCACTGCCAGGCCACCACTAAACCATGTCCCCCAACACCGCAGCTGCGTGGCTTTGAAATCCCTCCAGGGATGGCGACTGCACCAATTCCCTGGGCAGCCTCTGCCAGTGCTTGGCAACCCTTTCAAGGAAGAAATTGCTCCTAATGTCCAGACTAAAGCTCCTGCGGTGCAACTTGAGACCGTTTCCTCTTGTCCTATCACTTGTTTGTTGTTCCTCTGGTAGCACTTCCAGTTGTCACCAAGTGGTCAGCCCAGAGCAGCTGCCATACCCCTGCCAGGTGGTGGTGGCCTGGCAGGTCCAATTGGCAAATAGTGCTGCCAAGAGGGCTGATCCACACATCCGTCCATACCAGCTCTCCACTTGCAATCAGGGGAAAGATCTCATCTGTGGCTGAGGCCAGGGGGATGCTCAGCCTTGGTTTTGGCAGCGTCCTGCTGAGGGCCCTTGCTTCTAGGTCACAGCTCACGTTAAAAGTTGCCTGCTGTCTGGGCTGCCTCCGTCAATAGAAAGACCCTTAAAATGATTGCCAGTGTGGCAGATGCTTAATGGACTGCCAGGCTGGAAGCTGTTGGGCAAATGAGAGGCCTGCTGTGTGTGTATTAGCTCACAATTAGCAGAAAGCAAGGTTGGTAAAAGGCATGGAGAGCAATTACCATGTCACATTCCAGAGGAGAGATACCTCCCATCCCTCAGCCTCCTCATTCCTCAGCAGGCATTTGCTTGGGAAAAAAGTTGCCCCTCTGAGCAGACGTAGGTGTCCTGGTGTCTCTACAGCTGGGCTGGCAGAGGCAGAGGCTGTTTGAACCAGGATCCTTGTGTGTCCATCTGCTTTCTCCCGCTGCCTCCCACCAAATTAACTGCCCTCCAATCATGTATGCAGGAAGAAGGAGTAAGGGTTGTGTCCACATGCACTGTGTGCATTTTGACTGCTCTGACACTCCCAGGAGTGAGAAGTCCCAAGCTAGTGATGTCACTTGTCCATCCCCTCCAGTCCCTGGAGAACAAGCCCCAGTGGGTGATGTGAGTGCAGCTGGTACCTGGCTCCCTACCTCCAGAGCAGCCGTGCCCTTGCTCTTCAGTTTGAAGGTCCACAGAAGTCATCAGAGGGCTGGAAGCCCACTACTGTGAGGCCAGGCTAAGAGAGTTGCGGGTGTGCAGCTTGGAGAAGAGAAGGATGGGGGAGACCTTCTGGTGCCCTTTCAGTACTTAAAGGGGCCTGTAAGAAAGATGAGGACAGGCATCTGAGCAGGGCCTCTTGTGACAAGAGTGATGGGTAGTGGGGGGTGATGCTGCTGGTGGAGACAATATGGGGCAGAAGCAGAGAGCTGGAGTGGAGCACGGCTTTTGCTGAAACCTGGCAGCCTGCGCTGCCATCGCATCCCTGAGGCTGCGGCTTTGGGGGTCAGCAGACGTCTGTCTGCTAGGGACCGGCAGGAGCTGACGAGTGGCGAGGCCAGCAGCCACCACAAGAGGGCAGGGCAGAGCCGAGAACGCGGCCGCAGCCGGGAGGGCGCTGAGGGCCGGCCGGGTCCAGCCGCGCTGCCCTAAAGTGCAGCCCCCGCGAAGCGCAGCCCCCGCGAAGCGCAGCCGGCAGTAGGCAAAAGAACCCGGGAGAAAGGAAGGGGCATGTCTGATTCTGAGTGGGCAAAACCTGCTGCCCTGGCTCACACCCTACTGAGCCATGCTTTCAAAAAGTTATCAAAGGCTTCCCCAGAACTGCATCAGGCGAAGTTCTGGAGCTACAGAGCGTACACGCAGCTCACTGCAGCTGGTAGAATCACAGAAATGTGGAACACTGGGAAAGGGGCCTCAAGGATCAGCTGGTCTGACCTTTCTCTGGAGCCTTTCCAGGCTGTCCACAACTCTCTTGTACAACGGGAAGCAAAACTAGACCCAGGATTTCAAGGCCAGGTTGGACGAGGCCTTGAGTAACCTGTGCTAGTGGGAGGTGTCCCTGCCTATGGCAGGGGGCTGCAACTAGATGAACCTTGAGGTCTACTTCCAACCTTACCATTCTATGATTTCAGAGGTGGCCTGACAAGTGATGAGTAGAGTGAGATCATGACCTCTTTATCTGTGCTGGTGATGATTTAACCCAGCATCATGTTGGCTTTCTCTGCCACAGCAGCACACTATGCCCAGACAGCAAGCGCTGCAACTCATGCTGCCCATTAATAACTCATATGTAACTCGAATAAGTCACACATAACTCACATGTAAGTCAATGCACCTCACATAACACAAAGGACACAGCCAGGCAAAAGGACCAAAGCATGCCCAGCAGTACCACACACAGCATGGCACTGATGCTATTCACACAGTCATTACAGATTCACAAGGCTGCATCAGGTTGGAAGGGTCCCTCAAAGGTCTTCTTGTCCAACCCCGCTGCAGTCAGCAGGGACACCTCCAAACAGATCAGGCTTCCCAGGGCCACATCAGGTCTGATCTTGAATGTCTCCAGGGACAGGGCCTCAACCACATCCCTGGGCAGCCTGTGCCAGTATTTCACCACCCTCATTGTGCAGAACTTCCTCCTGATGTCCAACCTAAATCTACCGTGCTCCAGTTCCAAACCACTGCCCTCGGCCTGCCGATCATGAGCCCACTTCTCTCTCCTGCATGATCCTCCCAGGACTGGGGCAGTCCCCACTTTCAAATTCACTCTGATCCATGCTGCCAAATACAAATCCCTTCTCAAACCTCCATTCAACTAAGAGGGATTTCAAAGGTACCAAAGCAAACCCCTTACTGCCACGAGCAAACACAAGCCCATCTTTGTGTTTATTATTTCAGTGAATTCTTCAGTCATCCTGCAGCTTGATACAGCAGGAAAAGGGCAAATGAACCACTGACCCCCACTAAAAAGTCCTCTTTGCAGACTTCACACTAAGTATTCAGGTCAGTACTTATTGAATTATTGAACAACATTTGTGAAGGGCTGTGTTGCCTCACAGTGGTGTTACCTAACTGTTAAAGCATCTTTAGCTTCAGTATTATCAACACATGACACAAAAAAACAACCAACCAAAAAACCCAACAAACAAAGGGGAAAGGAAAAAAAAAATAAAAAAGCCTTCTACTTTTAAATAACACCTTCCAAGAGGTACATGAGTCAGCCCTTGACAATGCTGTGTCATATGGCCAGAGGTGAATTTTGGAACATGTTGTCCCAGCCCACATGTAAGTGTTTTTGGTGTCTGTGCTGACTGAAGGGTGAGCAGGTGATGTTCTGGAGCTGGCAGGTGGTGCTACAGAGCTGTCCTGTCCTGTGGCTAACACTGGATTATGACAAGTCCTGAATGTATACATTTACATTAAGCTGGTGTTCAAGGTTTTTCTTTTTTTCTGTATGTGCTACAGCATGAGCTAGGACAGGCATTTGAAACAGAATAATTCAGAAAGCAATCAAACCCAGGAGCTTCTGAAGCCAGAGGGTTCAAAGCACTTGGAAGAGCATCAGTGTACTAGCACGAGTATGGTAAAACCTGAGGAGGCCAAAGCTGCAGGTGTCCAGCAGCACAGTGGGCAGGATTTGCTAAGCCAGCTGCTAGGAGAGCCAGGAAACTGGGAATTTTAACAGTCAAGTTCAGGAACCAAAGTGCTGGAGAACCAGAGAAGTTGAGGCAGAGAGAGATGAAAGGCTCCAAGTGCAGCCCTAGCAGGTCAGCTGATTTATTTTACAGACACCACAGCTGGTACTAGAGTGATCTGGTCCCTGGTCTGTAAAGGAGACCAGCCAGTGAGACCTGTTCCCTGTGACTGGTAATAAATGAAGCCAAGCTGAGTTGGTCTTGCCTGTGGTGGCAGCTGCGGAGTGATCTTCCTGCGCCTGTCTCGACCCACATCCCTTGGCTGCATTTCTTCCCCAGCCCAGGGAGGGAGTGACAGAGCAGCTTCGGTAGACACCTGGCATCCAGCCAAAGCCAACCCACGGCTTCATGTTGCCCCCAGATCCACATCAGACCTTGAGGAAGCCTCTAGCAGGACAGACTTGGACTTGCCTCGCCTACCTTCAAGCCTGGCAAGTGTCAGGAGACAGCGCAGCTGTGTCGGCTTGGCATTGTCCCTGACTGAACCTGGTCCCTGAGAGCAGAAGATCGCTGCCAGCTCCTCGTCTCGTGAAGCAGCCTGGCACTGGAATCCAACCAGACAACTGTTTAGGAGACCCAAACTGTGTATGGGCAACAGTGCACAGGGAGCTCCAAGTGGGGACAGAGCAGGGCAGGCCTTGCATGCAGGCAAATACCTCCACTGCAGGGTACCAGCCTGGCACTTGCTGGACTGGCTGCTTCAAAAGGACAAGGCAAAGGGGGCTGTGGGGGATGTAGCTGATCAGCACAAGCAGCTATATCCTGAGGTTTTTCATACATGAAGCTTTCCACAAGGCTTTGTGAAGGTTGCCAGGGACCCCAAGCCCAAGGAAACACCAGAGCATGAACGATTTCCTGCGCTGGGAAACACAAAACATTCAGAAGGTATCAGTTTGACGCTTCTGCTCTGTTCCCTCTCCTCTTTTCCCTGATAAGCAGTAAGGCCTTGCTGCATTTCACAACAGCTGTCTGCTGATGCCCTGGGGTTAGAGCAGAGGAGAGGGGAGTTTTCTGTACAGTTACTGCAGAAGACCAGAAATCTCCAAATTATGACTGTGAAACAGTTTCCATTCCCACAGAGAACAGCAAGTTCCAGGCTTCTCAGTGTGATTCACTGCATCTGCTACTCATGCAGCACCTCGGGTTTTCTCTGTGACACCCTTGCAACATGGGCATGGATATAGCTGTTTACAGAGCATGATTTTTGTTTATAGAGCATTAATATGTTTTTGTTTATAGAGCATTAATATGAACACAGACACAGGAGTTTTCAGCTTTGCATCACAGAGCCTTTCAGGAGACTTCCCAGCTGCCAGGATGTTATAGTAACTACCATGTGCTTGCAGTGAAAAACCCTTCACTGACTGGAGGATGTTACAGCATTCCCAGTCTCACCGGGAAGAGATACCACATTTTTATTTAGCCCCATATAACCCTGGTTTCCTTACATGTTTGTCCTAGTTTTCTGCAGTGTGACTGATTTTCCAGACACATGCTGCAGATTTCCTGCTCTGCAGCTCACACAAGTCCCCAGAAGGGGCTGTGCTGCTTTTGAGCTATCATAGAATCATAGAAGGGTAAGGTTGGAAGGAGACCTCAAGGATCATCCAGTTCCAACCCCCTGCCATAGGCAGGGACACCTCCCACTACCACAGCTTACTCAAGGCCTCATCCAACCTGCCCTTGAACACCTCCAGGGAGGGAGCAGCCACAACCTCCCTGGGCAACCTGTGCCAGTGTCTCACCACCCTCACTGGAAAGAACTTCCTCCTGACATCTAGCCTAAATCTCCCCTCTGCCAGTTTAAACCCATTGCCCCTTGTCCTGTCATTGCAAGACCTTGTCAATAGTCCCTCCTCAGCCTTCCTGTAGCCCCCTTCAGACACTGGAAGGCCACTCCAAGGTCTCCTCAAAGCCTTCTCTTCTCCAGGCTGCAGAGCCCCAACTCTCTCAGCCTGTCCTCACAGCAGAGCTGCTGCAGCCCTCTGAGCATCTTGATGGTCTCCTCTGGACTGGCTCCAACACTTCCATGTCCTTCCTGTGCTGGGGGCTCCAGAACTGCACACAGGACTGCAG
>WBNM01031642.1:18080-46447 GCA_013399055.1 Ramphastos sulfuratus | reverse complement strand
CATCAGTTGCCCTTCCCTTGCCCACTGTCACTGTGACTTCATCATAAAAAGCCACTAAATTTGTCAGGCAAGATCTGCCCTTGGTGAAGCCATTGCTGGTTACCACCAATCACCTCTGCTTTGTTTTCCATTTGCCTTAGCAGAGCTTTCAGCAGGATCTGCTCCATGATCTTGCCAGGCACAGAGGTGAGGCTGACTGCTCTGTAGTTCTCAGGGTCGACCTTTTTTCCCTTCTTGAAGATGGGTGTTGTGTTTGCCCTTCTTCAGTCAGCAGGAACTTCACCAGTCTGCCATCACCTTTCAGATATGATGCACAGTGGTTTGGCAATTTCATCTGCCAGTGCCCTCAGGCCCCGTGGGTGGATCTCGTCAGGCCCCATGGACTTGTGCACGTTCAGATTCCTTAGGAGCTCTCGAACAGGATCTTCTACTACAGCAGGCAGATCTGCCTGCTCCCTGGATCTATCCTGGATGCATCCCTGCACTAGCCCACTTGTGATGAGCAGCTGTAGCACAAACGACAGGGGTTAAGGTTTGGAGGTCAGGCTGGTGCAAACACCTGTACCACACCTTTCTTCTAGGTGCTACTTGAAGACATCTTCAGTCTAATCATGTCCCCTAAATAAAGAATAAATTGTCCTTAAACACAGACTCAGGGTTACTGAGCCCACAGAGGAATGTGAACACTCCCAAGAGTGCCTGCAAGACAGCCATGGACACAGAGATGGGAACCTGGGTTTAGAATCATAGAATGGTTTGGGTTGAAAGAGACCTTGAAGATCATCTGGTGCTAACCCCCTACCATCAACAGGGACGCCTCCCACTCATCAGGCTGCTCAAAGTCCCTTCCAGCCTGCCCTCGAGTACTTCCAGGGATGGGGCATCCACAGCCTCTCCAAGCAGCCTGCTCCAGTCCTTCAGCACCTTCAGCACAGTGAGGAACTTCTCTTTGCTACTTCACAGCAAGTTTTGATACCAGGATCTTCTCCTGCACTCTTACACATTATTGAAGTATAAATATTTTTTTTTCTTGAATTACAGTCTCTCAGAGTTATTCCACATTTAGGGTAAGGAAAATGTGCACACAGAGAGGCAAGCCCAGAGAATGCTACATAGGAAAAGTATCTCTGAGTGAGTCACAATGGGAAACATGGATATCTGAAATGCACATCTGGTGATGTTCATTGCAGTTTAAAAATAATTTCTTGTGCTTAAAAGCCCATTTGAATGGGGCTGTAAGGGGCTGAATTCCTCTTTCTAGCATCTGTTGTCTTGTTTCTATCATTTATTGGATATCATTGGGAAGAAAGTGTCCATGTTGTTGCAGCCAGGTTTCACCAGATGAAAACCTGCCCTGTACTGTGTGTCGCACGTGGAGCTGAAGGACTGCAGCCATCTGCTTTGCAGGTGAGACCTGAGGTCAGCAAACGATGAGTGGAGCTAAGGGTTTCACATCAGCCACTCCCTCCCCAGCCTAAGTCTGAGCTGGTTCTTGTTCTGGTGGTCCCAGCCTAGAGCTGTGCCCAGGAGGGAGGGAGCAGCAGGAAGGTGTCCTACAGCAGTAAGCTGTGTAAATCCCAGAGCAGTGGGGCTGGAAGGGACCTCTGGAGATCAGCTGGTCCAATGCCCCTGCTAAAGCAGGGTCCGCCACATCAGGTTTCTCATGATCACAATGGCCAGGCAGGTTTGGAAGGAGACTCCACAACCTCTCTGGACAGCTTGTTCCAGTGCTCCAGCACCCCTGCACCAAAGATTTTCCCTGTGTTGAGATGGAACTTGCTGTGTTCCAATTTGTTTGCAAAATGCTTTGGAGCAGGGATCTGGGCAGACAAAACAGCAGCTCAGTTGTTTGGCAGCCCCTGCAGTAGGATTTCATTGCTTGATCAGAGGCCAGTATTGTTGGGGACTGAATGGAGCAAAGTCCCTGCGCTGTCGTTCTCTTCTTTGGAGCAAGGATGAAGCAAGTCAAACTACAGCCGAACCCTGAGCAGAGACTCTGCAGCTGGCAGAGAGCAAGCCGCAGGTCTGTGAGTTCTGCTGCAGTGCACTCGCCTGCTGTCTGTCTGTGGCTGTTGTGTGTCCAGGTCAGCCTGCAGAGAAGCACAGCTCTGTGACTTCAGAGGATTTCTTTACTGGCTCAGGATTAAACAAAACAATCAACCAAAATCACAAGACAGTGTTTTGACTGTAGCCACTTGAAGTTCCACGCTGAAAATAAAGGCTGCATAAAGAGACATTGTAGACTGTGCCATGGAAAATGAAAAGATGTGATGCAGCTGCAGTACAACAAGTAAGAAAGAAGATTGCTCTATATTTCACCCCTCCAGACACAAGTAGGAGTGAAGTGCTGGCATCTGCAGGGCCTGTCCGTACCCTCGGCCACACCTGTGCACATCAGTGCTTAGAAAATACTGGCAGTCTGCTGGAAGGAATAAAATCCTCCTCTCTCCCTGCTGATCACAGGTGGGTGAGCCCCAGCTGGCAGGACCAGGCAGAAGGGTTCCAAGGACTAGAGGCAGGAGCTGCACTAATGCTCAGCTTACCAGCTTGGCTGTCACGGATGAACAAGTCCCATGCTGGCTAAGAGGTGGAGCCACTGCACTGCTGCTCCTCAGCATGGACATCCCTGCTGGAGGCAGAGCCCAGATGTGCCCCATGGGGTATGCGTGGTGGCTGCAGAGGGACAGCAGGAGAAGGTGAGGCAGTGCCAAAGAACTCCATGTGGAGAACAGAAGCTCCTGGGAACCTCTCCAAAGCTCTGACCCAGGCCTCCTCTCGGCATTTACTTTGATGAACAAAAAGTTTCTTTCTTCTCTGCCGATGTGTGAGGGTGGAAGGGCACAAGGCCCACTCCTGTGGGCTGTGGGGTGCTGGTGCTGTGCAGCAGCAGAGTCCTAGCCGTGGCAGGGGTCCCACCAGGTGCAGAGGGCAGGTCCCAAGTGAAGAGCTGTGGACCCAGCACATGTGCTGGCCACTGTCTGTGAGCGGTAGGCGCTTGGCTGCTGCTGGAGGCACCTTCCTCACTGCAGCACCTTGCTCCCACCAGCCAGCAGCCCACGGGAGCCTGGGCTGCTGCCCCAGGTGCCTGAGCTGGCAGCCTGATGTGGCCTGGCTCCAACACAAGAGGCACTTTCAGGTTCCATGTTGAGTCTTCCCCACCCCAGGAGAACTTGTCTCACTAAAACTGTGTATGGCCTTGGGATCCTGGTGGCTTATCAACAGGGCACTCTTCTCTCACAGCTGCACGTGTGAGAGAAGAGCGGAGTGCCCGAAGTGGCTCTTCCCGGGGGGAAAATGAATAAAGAGACGCCAGGGAGCTTATTGGCAATACATGGAAGTGAATATGCACACATGGGGACTCTATCCCACAGTACAGCTCTTGCAGGGGAGTAGCTGGGAATTTTCCACATCATTCCTTCTTTTTTTCCCTGGGTACTTTTGAAATGAGATCCTGAATGTGTTACTGGAAGTAGGCAGTGTAGTCTGAGAGGTGGGGTTTAAGGGACCCTTTGGAACCCAACATCCATCTCTATGGTTACCTTGCATTTATGGGACAGGACTTTGTGCTCCAGGTGGTCCTTATCAGCTTCTCATGAAGTTGTCAGCTTGGTCAGGACTTGCAGCAACCTGATCTAGCTGGAGATGTCCATGCTCACTGGAAAGAGATTGGGTTTGATGACCTTGAAAGGTCCCTTCAAACCCAAACCATTCCATGGTTCTATGAAGATTGGTGGAAGCCTGCTGGAGGCAGATAAGGGCATGGGCTGGGCTGAGCTGATTACCTGGCAGGTGTTTGCATTCATTCCTCTCACCAGGGATTCTGCCGATGCCTTTGCCCCCGGAGCCTTGCCTTTGTGTGCTTTCACCAGGCACAAACAGAAGTGCACTTTTGTCCTAACCTCTGAGACCAGGAAATACCAAATCTGTGCTGAGCGAGAGGAGGAGCTGCCAGCAGAAGGAAGCAGAGCAAGCCTTGAACCAATTAGCATCACATTTTTTCATTCAATGCTTTTATTGTGGTTTCTATTGAAAACCCAGAGCCTGCCCCGCTGCATAATGCCACCATTTTGTGGGTGGCAGGACTGGAGCTGCCTTTATACAATGTGACATTGTTGGGGACTGCTATTCCAACAACTTTTCCATGTTGTGTCCTCTAGGTTTGGAGAAGCAGACACCAACACCAGCTGAGAAAAAGCTCCCTGTGCCGTGGCTGTGGCTCTCAGCAAGGTCACTTCCTCCAGGCTGCAGAGTGACTGCTGCATGCCATCCTGAAGTGCCAGGCTAGATTTTCTGCAGGCTCTTAAAATAACTTTCTGGCACCCCAGGTCATCAAAATGAAGGCCCCCAAAGTGCTTTCTCAGTCCTGGCCAAGGAACTTAAATCTATTAAACCTCAAAGCTTAGGTTTTGTCATCCTGTGCTGCTGTCTCAGGTCCATTCCTGCTCCCTCAAGGCAAGTTCCTGAAAGATGGAGCTGGTGAGTGCCCTGCTGAGGGTCTGAGAGGGCAGTGTGGCACTGTTGAGCTGGTAGCAGTGCACATCCACAGAGTCATCTCCTCTGGAGATCAAGGCCTGGGGATATTGTCAGATCTTAAGAAAGTGTGCCCTTGCCTCCTCTTCTCTCCTCCCACTCTTTGTGTATCCCAACCTGCTGCAACATCCTGATCCATTCCCTCACACCACTCTGCTGTTGTCACCAATGCATTTCCATACTGATTCTGTCCACAAACCTTGCCTGACTCAAAGAATAAAGGGCATAAGATCAGATGTTTGCTTGAAATTTCCAAAGCTGGATTTAAAAATTAAAGGAAGAATGCAAATATCTTGTTACAAAGACAGGAGGCTGTGGCATTTCAACACATCTCCTGTCTCCCTGCACTGACTCTTGGACCAGTCCTGCTGTTTCCATGTTTCCACTTGGGTTTGATGTATTAGTTTTCAGAAAATTCAGCTCTAAAATTGGAGTTGAGATCTGCTTTTCCCAGGAAAAACACTTTTTATGTCTGATCTCTTTCTACCTAATGCCTGACAGGGCTACAGGCTGAGTTCTTATTACTTAGAGATTGTTTATGGACATCAGGAACATCTGCAAGCAGAGTACTGGAGGCTTTCTGCTGCTCAGGACAAGGACCACGTCCACCACAAGCTGCGTTTGGGGGACGCAATCTGCTGGCTGCGCCGCTCTGGGCTGGTTAAAAGGCACCCTGATTCACCAGAAAATTGGACTTGCTTTTCTTTTCTCCAAATGAAGCCAGGGGACACTTGCCACTGAGTGCAGCACTAACACCACCAAAGTCAGTATATTGCCCTCGTCACACACACAGCACTGTTATGGCACGAGGACGCGGTCAGCTGCCGGCGAGCCACCAAACTGCCCTTGGCGAGCCACGTCCTCACCGCCAGCAGAGGGATGCTGAGTGAGAGCCATGGATTTGCTCCTCAGCACAGGGTGACCCCTCATGCTGAGGAGTCCAGCAGAGGAAAGCTCTGCAGCAGGTCATCACCTGGCCCCACAAAACCTGAGCTCTGTGGGTACCTGCATTGATTCCTGTTCAGGAAGTCCTCACACAAACACAATGCACCTCAGCTGGGCCAGGGCCACCAACCACCTCCTCAGCTGAGCCAGGGCCACCAACCACCTCCTCGGATGGCCAGGGCCACCAAGCACCTCCTCAGATGGCCAGGGCAACCAACAGCAGCCAGGATTCAAAGGGACAGACTGATGTGTGCCACTGAAATCTCTCTGGTGGTCTGATCTTGCTTTACTTCATTTAGAAAAGGTGTCTGGATGTGCTTTTGCTGCTGGGACTCTGTGGAAAGCACCCAGTGACTGCAAGCATCCTTTGTTAATGTGCTGTGAGTGATCACCAGAACATGGCTGCACATTGGAAAGTGAAATGTGAAGCAGAAGCCACAGCCTGGTGGAACAGCACAGAGTATCTGCTGTAACTTGCAGAGGAAGTTTACTTATTGCACTGACATTTTGGAGTTGTTGCTGGGAGGTTTTTGAGAGCCTTTTCCAACCAGTATGTATCTATGATTCCATCCAAACCAGCACTGAAATCAGTGATATTTGTATCCCAAATCTGCTTTTCCAAGAGTCCCTCAGACACTGGTCGTAAATGGACTTGGCACTTTTTCTTGGGAACCTGAGATAGTTTCCCCTTTAAAGCCTCTCTCTTTCCACTATTGAAATGGCCATCTTCTGCTATGCACTTTGCAGATGCATCCCTTACCACTTAGTGGTGATGGTGAAGAAGAAAAGATTAATCAGGCAGACAGGTCCAGCTCTCCCAAGACAATGGCAAGCAGGACAACTCAGCTTCAGTTGGGAACATCTGGAATACTTCTGCCTTGGTATTTTCCCAAAAGTCAAAACTGTCCATACATAAGAAAAAAAAAAAATGAGAGGGAGCAATCCATTTCCATGTGTGAGAGCAGCCCACTACACACTTGCATTCCTTTGTCTTATCCACATCAGTGTCCCGCAGCTCTGCTGTGATTCTGTGAGACTGAAGTCAGCCAAAGAGTGAAAAGCAGCCAGGGTTATATTAGGTATAAGGAAGAAATTCTTACTGCAAGAGTGCTGAGACTCTAGCAAAGGTTGCCCAGAGAAGCTGTAGATGCCTGTCCCTGCAGATGCCCAAGGCCAGGCTGGATGGGGCTTCGAGCAGCCTGGTTTGGTGGGAGGTGTCCCTGCCCATGGTCCTTAAGGTGCCTCCCAACCCAACCCATTCTGTGACTGAACACTGAATAGGCATTTCCTGGGAGGCCTGCTGGTGAGACTCAATCCATAATAACTCTTCTCAAAGTAAGTGGAAACCTTTTTGGTACAGAATGATTTGGCACAGAGTTTCCAAAGGCAGTGAACACTTCAATCAAAATGCTGTCATTTTTTCAGGTGTCTTCAATACTTTCTGGTTAGCTGAACACAGAATTGCTTGAATAATCTTTTTTTCCCCCCAATTTAGTTGTGACTTTTACTAGGAATGGATTTTCCCATTACAATATTCTCCATTTTCAGTCTTTCCTTAAGCTCAGCTCAATGCTGTTAAGGTAGCTCCATGCTTGTGGGCTGCATGGGCTGTGGCTCAAGACAGAGTTCTGCCAGTTTACCGTTCCGGTGAAGAACCTTTCTTGAATATATGGCACAGATGGGCAAAAAGAACATTATTTGGATGTTTCTGAAAGAAAACCAATTGAGATGATAGGTCACAGGCTACAGAACAATGACTAAACTGAAGACACTAAGATTAGAGAAGATTTCTCACCTCCTCGTCTGGCAAAATGTCTCAGCTGCGAGGACTTGCTGCTGTCAGTTTGCATCCACAGCACTCTGCTGGCTGTTCTGCACGGGCTGAATGCTTTGCAGGCAGTAGATTGAAGCCAGCAGCCCACTAAACTTTTTCCAGTAGTGGTCCTTGCCACGACGTGCTGAGGAGATGATTTTAATTGCCAGAGAAAGCTGGAAATGGCTGTTCTAACTCAGTGCTCTCAATAGGTTTGGTTCTCTTTGCTTCCAAACCTGAGATTTAATCCTTTTCTCCTTATTTAAACACGGGAAAAGTCCCTGACTGCCATAGCTGGAGTGTTTTACCCAGAGGATGGGGAGAGAAGAAAATGGGCACAGGAGGAAAAATACTTTGCCTAATCCTCATTCATTAACTGAGATGGAGACTGCTAATTGCCTGACATGCTCATGCCTTCATGCCAGGTGTTTCAGCAAGGTCAGAGCCTGTCACTCACAGCATGGGCCAGCAGCAGTAGGGTGTCAGCACAAGTGGCCTCCCCCTCACCACTGCCACCTCTGCAGAGCTCCCGTGGTGGCACAACCTGCTCAGTTTTCTGACACAGCTTCACTTAGGGCTTGCAAGTGACCATGTCCCAGTCTGAGAATTGCTTTGGCTGCACATGGTGGAATCAGCAGGTCTTAGTTCAGCGCCCAGGTCCCATGGCATGGTCCCGTAGCAAAGGTCACTCAGGCACAGGGTGGCACAGCTGGCTGGCAGTGACAAGGTTGCTGATGGATGTGCAGGAATATTTCCTGCACGCTGTGGAACCTGTGCACTTGGACAAAAGTTGCTATTTTCTCTCATGCTGGCTGGTGCTAAAGAATCCCCAGGGCCCAATGGCCTCCAAGCTGGTCAGCTCATGAGACTTTTAATCACCAGAAGTTACTTCCATGTGGCTGGGCTGAAAGACAGGCTGACAGCATCTGCCTTCAGTGCAGAAGATGTTCTGGAACTGAAGCAGCAGCACTGAGGCACTGGCTGGAGAGGGGCTGGGTTTTCACAGCTCCAGTTCTGTGGGGCTGGGAGTGCTCTGTGCTAGTGCAGGTCAAGGGCTGGGCAGAGGAGCTGAGCTGGCACCAAGCTGGCTCATGCTGCTCAGTGTAGCTTACATCCCTTACCCCACTCGCATGGGAGCTCATCAGGCAGGCAGGCTGAGGTCAATCAGAGAGTTAACCTCCTGGCTAAGCCACAGCCTGGGACAGGACAAGTGCACCAGCAGCCTCCTGGCTCTGCAAATTCCAACGAGGGTCATTGGTGCAGCTTCTAATGGCCTTGAAAACTGGCTGGTGGACCAGGATTCGGCCTCTAGGGTGTCTGCATGCTTGCAACGTGACACATGTGCCCTCCCCAAGGAATGGGGGCTCCGGGCCCAGCACTGCTTTATGTCTAGGAGCACATTGCAGAGGCAGCAGAGGGTGCACTCAGTGCAGAGGACTGGCTGAAAGCAGCATTCCTCTTGCTTCTCAGGGTCGTGTGTGCCAAACCATGCACCTGAAGCTGTTCCCGGGCGTGCAGAGGGGCAATTTCCACCCAAATAATGGATGAGACATCAGCCTCGGAGGGTGGCACAGGAGCTTTGCTCTGAGCCCCCTGCAGGACCCGGGGATCCGCCGTGGTGACAGCTGCAGCGTGGGTAGCAATTCTGTTTCACACCTGGAGGGACAGAAGGTAGCTGACCTCTGGCGGCACCCAGATGAGCTTCGTGCACATTAATGAGGGCTGAAGAGCCTCTTGCTCCTTTCCTGGTGCTCTTGAGGAAGAGACAGCTTGCAGGAGTGACCAGTGAGGGCCAAAGGCTTAGCTCTCCAAGTGCTCACTTCCTCGTGGCCTGGGCAGCTGTGGCAGCAACTCCTTCTGAGGACAGGATCCTCCATCACAGCTGCCTGTCATGCACTGTCTCATCCCATCCTCTTTGGCCCACACTGCTTGCTTCGGCTGCAGGAAAACTGCCTCACAGATTGCTGTGACAAAAAAAAAAAACAACAGAGACAAACCCTTTAGCTTGCAGGACTCCCCTTAGGACTGCTCTTTAACTGTGTCAGACTTCTTACTGCTGTTTTTAAATGAAGAAGGTGGAATTCTTAGGGAGCAGTTATACACTGGAATGGGCTGCCCAGGGAGGTGGTGGAGTCACCGTCCCTGGAGGTGTTCAAGGCACATTTGGACGTGGCACTTGGTGCCATGGTCTAGTCTTGAGGTCTGTGGTAGTGGGTTGGACTTGGTGATCTTTGAGGTCTCTTCCAACCTTGCTATACTGTGATACTGTGATACTTCAGTCCTGGGTGCAGCTTCTGTATTTCTGCTGACCTTTTGACACCTGGAGATGTTTTTAGATGTTCTTTGAAAATTAGAACCTTCCTTTTTACTTTCCAGGATTTTCAGCTATGGCTTTCTCCAAACTCTACAATTTTCTCTACAGTAGATTAGGTCCATCCTTGATAAAATACTTTAGCTGAGTTCTCAACAATTCGTCTAACCAACTTTTTTTTTCCCTCTTTGATTCACATGTTTAATGAACATACATCTCATTAGGATACTTTCATACATCAGAAGCACTTTACACCTCTTAAAATGTATGAAGATGTGCACTTTGTTAAAGAGGATGACTAAAAGTTCAGATGTCTCAAACTGCTCTTTATATAATTCATGTTGCACAAGACTTAGGAAGATTTGATATCTGAACCTATCCAGGGTAGACAACTCTGAATGTGGTTTAATAATAGTCTCACAAATTCTTCTCCTTCACCCAGATTACTCAAAGGGAAAGAAGGGAACAAAAGAGGGAAGTACAGAAGACAGTGACTGTAACCCTGACAGAAAAGAGACAAACTACAGAAATCAATCTGCAGTGGAGCAGCCTTGCTAGAAGTGGCCTGGTCTTCCAAAGGCATCGGGCAGCTTTCAGGAAGAGAACCTTGTTGGCTCTTAGAACAAAACTGCCATTACCTGTCAGTGAGATTGCATCAGTCATGTTCTGCAAAAAGAGATCATACAAGAATCCAGCTCCTAGTGGAGTCTTCCTGGAGAACAAAAGGTACCCACTCTGGTCACCCTGACAGCCCTGGCATCTGCCACAAATGCTGCCTGAAGGAGTGCAAAGCTGGAATGCAGCAAGTGCCGTGCAGCTGCCACTGGCATTCCTCAACGCCCAGAGAAACCAGCCCAGGCTGCAGGAACCCAACTGCATCTAGAATGGAAGTAAAGCCAGGACTAAACCCACTGCAGCTAGAAATTGTGAAGCAATTTAAAAATAGCAAGGAGCAAACTGCAAACCACAACAATTTGGTGTGCAGCAGTTGCTTGCCAGGTGGGAAGGTGAAGTGAAAAGTGAGGTGTGAAGGGTCTGGAGCACAGGTCTGGTGAGAAGGGGCAGAGGGAGCTTGTTCAGGCTGGAGAAAAGGAGGCAGCAGGGAGACCACATCATGTTCCACAGCTCCCTGAGCGGTGGTGGGAGCTAAGTGCAGGGCAGGCTCTTCTCCCAAGTAACAAGAGCTAAGACAAGAGCAAACAGCCTCGAGTTGCACCAGGGGAGGTTTAAGTTGGACATTAGGAAAAAAGTTCCTCACTGAAGGGGTTGTCAACGCCTGGAACAGGGTGCTCAAGTACCTGGTGCAGTCATCACCCCTGAAGGGATTTAAAAGCCATGTAGATGTGGTGCTGAGGGGCGTGGCTTAGTGGTGATCTGGCAGGTTGGACCTGGTTATCTTAAAGGTCTCTTCCAGCCAAAACAATTCTCTGATTCTGAGAGAAGTAATATCACAAGAAAACATCATGGATCATGCTGAGCTTGCACATAGCTAAATAAAGGGACCCCAAGCCCATGCCTATTGTGAGACCTCAAAGATCAAAGCTTTCATTTGTGGTTGCTTTGCCTACACTTACCTTGCTGCACACACCACAGAGTTCTGCCTGAAGCTTTGCAGATTAAAATTAAATCATTCTCAACTCTTGTGCAGCTGAGAAAGCCTCATCTGAAATTTATCTTCTGCTTGGAGTAGAAATCTGTTGCTACTTTACTATAGAAGTTGCATTTAAGTTCTATTTTGAGGACCTGTACCTGTCCTATATATGAGAACATTTTCAACCATCTGTAGATTCATCAGAGGCAACATGTGGCAGAAGGTGCTGCACTTTGCTCTATACTGAGAATATAGGTGAGTTAGATCCACACTCAGATTCTAGGTGGGTTAGATCTACAATCTGCAGGTGGCTTAGAGCTACACTCAGATTGGATGTGGGTTAGATCCACACTCAGACTGTGGGTGGGTTAGATCCACACTCAGACTGTGGGTGGGTTAGAGCTACACCCAGATTCTAGGTGGGTTAGATCTACACTCTGTGGGTGGGTTAGAGCTACACTCAGACTGTGGGTGGGTTAGATCCACACTCAGACTGTGGGTGGGTTAGATCCACACTCACACTGTGGGTGGGTTAGAGCTACACTCAGATTCAACACCTGGCGATTTAATGTACAAAGGCTCCTGGAAAACCAGAACATTTTGAACAGAAGGGCCAATGACTTTTCTGTTTCTCTGGGTTGTTTTAATAATTGAACAAATATTTCTTTTCATTACTTGCAGTCTGGAAAAGTCAACTTGGCAGCCTTTTAACAGTGTATTTTCTTGCTGCAAATACATCTGCAGCTTATATATATCCAAATCCCCACAGGATTCTTTGAGGCACCCTAGGAGAGGTTTAGAGGAGCAGGCAAATTAAGGCTAAACCCATGGCATAAGAGGTTCAGCTTGTTATTTAGTGACTCCATAAGGAAGGTCTCTGCTGCTCATACGACATTCATAAGTACAGCAAGAGAATGCAGCAGCTCAGGGCAGCAGCCAGCACAAAGTGTCTGTCTGCTCCTAACCTGAGAGGTGCTGCTGCTGCCTGGAGACACTGCAGACTGAGCTCTGCAGACACAGCTCTTTCACACACTGCACTCTGTTTTGCAGATAGATCCTGAAGGAAGATTTTCTCACTTAAAGGGAGACTAATTTCATGACCTTTGTATGTTGAGGATCCATCTGGAGGATTTTAGTCGCTCAGACAGCATGAATAATTCCAGTCAGCTCTGCTTATGATCAGTCATGATGCGCAAGCAGCCTCACCCTCAGCATGGGCCAGCAGAAAATGCACCTTGACAGAAACAGAGTTGTGCCCTCTGCAAGCTGTGGGATCTCTCAAGAGCTGTCTTTTTCCTGATACTAATCAGGAAATCAGCCCAGATGAACACACAGCAGCAGTGACAATGCCAGGATAAGCTGGCATTGAGAAGCAATGCAACAGATTTTGCCATTTGTCGACACTGCCTTCTGTTGGCTTCTTCAGAACCATTTTGTAGGATACACTGTTCCTCTTCACAGCAGCCCAGTGCCACAAACCTCTCTAGCAGCTTGAGTAAATCATCCTGTTACTCAGGCCACAAAGGCCAAATGAGCACAAAAGAGCCAGCACTAACTATTTGCAAGGGGGTTTGCCCTGAAGGAGCCAGAACGAGAGGTTGTGTAGGGTCCTCTGTCAGCTAAGATGGACTTGGGCATCTGCATTGCACAGCAGCACTGATTTTGCTCCCCACTGGACAGAGGAACCTAGTCAGGTAAGAAGGGGAAAGAAGGAGATGAGAGGCATAGGAGAGAGGCACTGAATGGACACATTGTAGTTTGGATGGCAATAGCGAAGGAAGACAGAGGACATCAGAATCATAGAATCTCGAGGTCACCTTGTCCAACCCCCTCTGCAGCCAGCAGAGGCATCCTCAGCTAGATCAGGAGGTGCTATGGCATGTTTGTGCTGCCCCCACTCTTAGACACAGCTCTGCATTTCTCACACTCATTAACAGCCACTAGACTCAAAAAAAAAAAAAAAAAAGCTTCTGAGGTCCTCCTGCAGGTTGCCAGCTAGAGAGACCAAGAAGATCTCTTAGCCCTTTTCTAAACATAGAACAGATTAGAGATAATTTGATTAGCTCTGTAACTTGCAAACATGTTTTCAGTGCAAAGAAGAGAGTCTCAATCTTCATTTTATTAAGCAGGACAACCCTGAAGTTTCTTATGATAAGGCAACTCTGTTTGGTTTTGAATTACGTACTACTTTTTAACAGCTTTTTAAGAAGAGCTTCTCAAACTTCCTTTGCTTCCTTTCTGCCTCTGCAGAATTCCCACTTCACTATGCAGCAATTTACTCCCAATACCCATTAAAATGAAGGCTTCAAACTAATTTTAAATAGCCTGGCTTAAGAGCGTAGAGGTCTCACTGTGACTGCTACATTCCTCCTGATTCATCTTTCTCTCCTAAGAGTCTTGGGGTCCTCACATTGGATAACACCCAGGCTCTTCAGCCATCTGGTCTGAGATGCATTAAACCATCACTCTTTAGCTCATTAAAAAGTGTAATAGATACCATCATGGCCACTGCTTACAACAGGCTGTGGCAGCCTTGGCTGTCCCTTTGCCCTGCCAATGGTTTTGTTTCCAGTTAAAGCACCGTAAGTGGTGGTGTACAGAAAGCAAAAAGCCTTTTCCTGTCACCAGCTATGTGAGGCAGCTGCGTTCTTTTGTTCTGGAGAAGCTCAATGCATTCCCCTAAAAGACCAACTCCGCTTCCCTACATCTGTAGGAGATGAATAGATTTTACTGTTCGTTGTCAGAGGAGCAAATACTGACTCAATACTGACTCACAGATCAAAAAAAGCCAGAAAAGAAAAGGTAAAGCTGACAGGTAAGAAAAGGGCACCACTCAAACCTGGGAGCTTCAGACATAGGAGCTCTGGCACCACTTTGCACTAATGAAGAACAGAGGATTTAAGCAGCACAAGACAGGCAGGATTTATCTGCAGCCTGAGCTGACTGCACATGGAAATGCTGAAGCTGAGCTCATCTCAGAAAAAGCAGAAGAATCTCACCCTCCAAACACAGCAGAGCCTTAGGCCTGGGCACATGCCATGCTGCTTCCTCCCAGATGAATCCAAGCCCAAAGGGAATGCATTGCACAATTCCGCCAGGGCCATGAGTCAAGAATCATCCCTGACTTTTGTCACATCATGTTGCCAGCTGATTGGGCAAGTTATTGCCTTATTAGTTCAGACTCCAGAGGAAAACCCAGGAAAACATTTTCTCATCATTATTTCAAGACTTAGTTTTGATCCCAGTGTCTGGAGCTGGGCAAAACCATCTGCCTCCATTGTAACTCCATGGAAAGGCATTGCATCTTAAACTGAGACGGAGCCAGAGAGTCTCTAAGTGTGCAAGCCTCTCCCATCTTCTGCTTTCTGATCAGAACGTGATGTGGCAGGGCACAGGGATGCAGATACCTACAAGGTCTCTGAAAATTCATGCAGAGGTGATCTTATCAGTGGGGGTCTTCTCAATGCTGATCAATAGCTCAAGGGTGGATGCCAAGAGTATGGGGTCAGACTCTTTTCAGTGGTGCCCAGTAAGAGGACCAGGAGTGATGAGCACAAACTAGACCACAGGAAGTTCCACCTAAATAGAAGGAAAAACTTCTTTGATGTGAGGGTGCTGGAGCCCTGGAGCAGGCTGCCCAGAGCAGTTGTGGAGTCTCCTTCTCTGGAGTCTGTGGGATGAAAGTCTCTGGAAATCAGCAGGTCTCAAGTATCTGCATAAATATGGAGTCACCAGCAGCAAAAATCGTGTGTAAGCATTCTCCAGTAGAGAGCACCAAACCTGCTCAAATCCAGACCAGCTCTTCCCAGTTCTGAACTGGTGGCATTGACATGGGCCACTTCATCCAGACCATGCAGAAATCCCTGCTAGGGACTTTGGGACAGCTACAGTAGTAATTAAAGCAGCACACAGTGTTGATTTGGAATGGTCTGTGATTTGATTTCCAGAGACAGGCTCTGCTCTCTGATGGCAGCAGACATGAGTGAAGCTGGCAGGTGGCTAGGAGCAGCCTTTACAGGCTAAGCATTACTCAGGTCTCTCGCCTCTGCGGCTGGTCACGTTGGAAAACATGCTGGAAGAGCTGGGGGCTGAGGGACAACTGAGGCCTGGGTTCCTGTAAGGGAGAACTGAGTAAGTAATGTCCCGTTCCAGCTGCTGGAAATGCTTAGAGGTCCCTTTAATTTCCCTTATCAATCAGTTCAGATTGCTTTTAGGTGGGGATCACAGGGAGCCACATGCCCAGAGAGCCTGAGCTGGGCTGGGCAGAACTGAGCTGGCTCCTTGGGAGGCTAATTCTGCACCGCAGTGCTTTCTCCTGACTGCAGCTCCTGGCAGCTGGTGGCCCATTACCTGGTGCAAGGGTCATCTCCATGGACTCCAGAACGGAGTGGCAGAAAGCTTGTCTCACCTTCTCATTGCCTGCAGCATCTCCCCCTGCCTAGGAGAGCGCAGGGTTTAGCAGCGAGCCCTCACTAGGGTGGCTGCTCAGGGCAAAGCTGAAGCCTCCTGTGAGCGCGGTACTCATCACTTGGAGTCCCCTGTCACAGGAAGTGTGGCTCGGTCTGCCTTTTGCTCTCAGGAGGAGAGTGGTCCTCCTTAGGAGGGTTCTCATCCCTCGGAGCTCAGAAATTGTGTGAGCCCCTCCCATCTTTCGCTTTGACCTGCAGGGTCCTCTCTATCTGGTTCAAGCTCTGCAACATCAGCAATTTGAACGACATCATGCACGCAGGTCCTGGCTGGGATCACCTTGTGTGTGAGAACCTGCATGATTCCAAGAGGAGCATTGGCTGCTGCAAGGCTGCTGGCATTGACGTTCCCTTGGTCCTTTTGGGAGAGAAGTATTCACAGATGTCACTTCTTCATGCTGGGAAGGTTGAAGACCACAGGATCACAGAGTGGTAGGGGTGGGACGGGACCTCTGAAGAATACCCAGTCCAACCCCATGGTAGATCTTCAGCTGCTGTGTGGCTCAGCAGCTCCAACCATGCATGTGACACAGGAGCAGCAGCTCTGCAGCAGGTGGGAGAGGTGCAGTGTGGTGTCAGCTCCTCTGCAGTGGAATATCCCAGGAGGGAAAACATTCCCATTTTCTGATATTACTGCTTTGTGTGACAGGGGAAGCCAGCCCAAGAACACAGACTGAGGAAATTAGCAGCAAGAGTCACTCTGCTGCCTGGGCAGGGTAGCCCAGGAAGGCAGAGAGGTCGTTCAGTTGCTCTTGCAAAGGGAACAAGTTCCTCACCGGCCTCAGCCCACGGGCTAAACCACCGCTTAGCCAGGAAGGGGAGAAGGAGCAGTGGAGGCTAATGGCAGCACTGGCACTGGGTGCTGCACAAATACAGCCTGTTGCTCCTTTCAAGAGTGTGCGAATCAAGGCTGGATCTGTTCTGAGTCAGAGATGAACAGTCCTAAAGTGCTGCAGACAGAAGGGGAAGGCAAAAGGCTGTTTCCTCGGCTAATGGCTCCTGCTCTTCGCAGCCTCCAGCAACAGCTCCCAGCGTGGGAGAGATTTTATACAGCAACATCTGGTTACAGAGTGCAAACAAAACAACTGTTTACACAAGGGCGTGTGGAAAGGTTTGACAGATGGCATTTATTGAGGCATTTCAAAGAGCTGCCTGCATTTATAGTTTAGACTCAAATATTCCCTGTGTCACACATGTAGGCTGTGTACATCATAGCACATCTTGGTGTGCTTACACATGAAGCTGGGCTGAAGGGTACTCTCTAACTGGCAGGCTGAGAGCAAGCAGAGATTAACCACAATTTCCACACAGTACCAAGAACAATATTCACTGTTTTCCACAATAAATATCCACAACAAATTCAGAACTGAGAATAAGCTATCCCAAATCACAGCAAAGGACTGGACACCAAATACATGCTACTGATGCCCTGGACGTGGCATTAGGCATCAAACACTAATACCAACTGAAGTGGCATGGCCTCTCCCACCAAGCAGGGCTACTTTTCACTGCTTAGATGGAACATACATTGGAGCACTTCTCATAATGCTTGCCCTGCTGAGAGAAGATGAAGTATGCCTAATAGTACAGCAGCCAGACTGAGGCTAGAAGCTTGGCTAAAGTTGTGACAGGCTCAGCCACTGCAGGAGTATAATCTCTGCCTCTACATGATCATTCTGCCCTTATCTTCCAAGATCCAAAGTCTATGTTGTGACCTCAGGAATCAAAGATGCATGGCTAACTTTTTAATTACTTAATTACAGATCTACAATGTCTACTTCATGCCACTATGATTAAAAAAAATCATTTTCCAGTGACCCAGAGCCCCAAGTTAACTGAACTCAACTGCTTTACCCTGATTTCTCTCCAAGTCTTAAGCTCAAAGCTTGGATGGCATTTCCAAGTGCTTTGTAAATGTACCAGGCTGCTGAACTGGTACAGCAAAAGCCCAAGCATGACAGTTCTGTGAACAACATATCCCCTGAAGCAGATTTCCTGCATGGCAACATACAAAATGCAAACATTAGGATCATGTGAGTATGCCATGCTCAGCTTGTGACGGTTCCCACAGAGGCATGAGAAGCTGTGAATCTGAGATGGATTTTTGTGGTTATCCATTTCGATCCGCCACACAGTGCAGGCTAGAAAGGGACTTTTATTAGGTTATTTCTGAAGCAAAATTCCTAACTTTTTAAGACATTCTTATTTCTCTAGCACATCTGTCACCACTTAAGTTGCAATAAAGTTCAGCCTTGTTGTTAAAAATTTGCAGCTCACTTCTGTTCTGCTTTTTATTTGCTTTATCAGTCAGTTTCAGCTACTAGAGATGAGGATTCAATCATTTGCTGAGCCAAAAGAACACTCTGCTGTTGGAAACCTACTGGGGCTCTTCAGCCTGGAGAAGAGAAGGCTTCCAGGAGACCTTAGAGTAGCCTTCCAGGATCTGAAGGGGGCTACAGGAAGGCTGGGGAGGGACTATTGACAAGGTCTTGCAATGACAGGACAAGGGGCAATGAATTTGAACTGGCAGAGGGGAGATTTAGACTGGATGTTAGGAGGAAGTTCTTTCCAGTGAGGGTGGTGAGACACTGGCACAGGTTGCCCAGGGAGGTTGTGTATGCTCCCTTCCTGGATGTGTTCAAAGCCAGGTTGGATGAGGCCTTGGGTGACCTGTGCTAGTAGGAGGTGTCCCTGCCTATGGCAGGGGGTTGGAACTAGATGATCTTTGAAGTCCTTTCCAACCTTACCATTCTATGATTCTATGACTCTATGATTCTATGATTGATTCCATCAAGAGGACCTCTAGCCCACAGTGGAGTGTTCAGTTGCACAGTGCAGAAAAATTGAGGCTTTTTAGTTTTTGGCAGGAAATATTTCCTAGCTTTTGGCAGGAAGTGTTTCTTATGGTGGCATTCTTCTAGCAGTGCTGTTCTGGAGGGGTTCTGAAGTCGCCAACGGTTGCGTGGGTTGGCATTGCAAACACTGACATTTAAACTGTGGTGAAATTCAGAAATACTTTCTCCCTTGTCTCCCTTTCTCCATTTTTCTAAGTCTCAGGTTTCACTCTGAAATGGTTATTTTTCAAACTGACACTCAGAAAAACAGCTCAAGCTGAGATGTGTCTCTAGTGCGAAGCAGGCAGCCACGAGATGTGTGTGTTACCACTCACTCTTACACAGAAGGCATCTCCCTGCAGCAGCTTCCATACTGCTTTGTGTGTGTCGTAGCTTAACCACTTCATCCAGGGCAGAAGGACATGAAGCCACAAAAATGTAAGGTGCCAGTGCCTGCAAATGCTGTCAGGGCTAGCCAAAGGCTGAAGCTTTCTAATTGATTTTAATGGCTCCTGTGAAAGGAGGGCACTCAGGGGAGCTGTGGGAATGGACCTTCGGCCAAAGCTCTGCCTCTGCACAGTGACAACAGTTTGCTGCTGGAAGCTGCAGGTTCCTGTGCGATGACTGCTGGCTATGAGAGTTCCAGCTGCTGCTTCACTCATAGCCTGATTGCTGGGCCTGGGTGCCCTTGGGCTTTCTCTTTCATCACTCAGATGAATGTTCCACCCTGCTCTGAGGTCTTCCAGAGCAATCCGTGGTGAAGCTTGTGAGGAAGAAAGAAGGACCCTTTACGACAGACAAGAGCAGTGTTGCAGCCTGTGGCATCCCTCTGCCCACCGCAAGCATTAAGGGGTACATGAGGGAAGAGAAAGCAGAAGTGGATGGGCCAAGCTGGCTGTGGACACATTGTCATGGACTCTTGCTTCCCTTCAACAGCCCGCAGAGTAAATTCATGTAGTGGGAGCCAGGACTGGGTCATCTATTCCAGAAAATCTGGGCAGCAGAACTGAATACCAATGCTCTCTGCATCAGATTTACAGCAGCTGATACCTCCAGATGCTGCAGTTTTGTGTGACCAGTCCAAAGCAACAGGCTGCAGCAGCATGGATGGCTCAGTGTGAGCCATGCTGGGGGCTGGGCAGATGAGTGTGGATGGGCCTTGCAGCTCCCTTCATTATCGATGACAATTAGCACTTTTGTATGAGGTCATGTAAATAGATTCAGCACATCTGAGATCACCTCAAGGAAACTTTTGGCAAGCTGAAAGCAATTTAGGTCCCTCAAGCCACACAGGCTGACCTTAGATCAGTTGTTGTCACCAGAGCCACTGGAGAAATCTCCATGGGTCACTTGTTTGAACAATGACCTGATCACAAGATCCTCCTCACTTCTTCCTGGTGGTCAGAGGAGACTCCAGAGTCAGAATCTGTCATCTCAGATCTCCAGAGCATGCTAATTGTGCACATGATTCATTTTATTAGTTCTCTGGATGTGGCTATCAAATTCCAGTTTATTTCTCTAATTAGCAGGGTTTTAATTAATTAGGTTTTTCTATCCATACTGTGAGAGTGTTTTCTCCAATAACCTCTGTTCCAGTTGGCCTGGCTCATTGGGTTTTGACAGAGAATAGGGAGGCTGCAAAGATGTAAAGTCAATCCTGACCTATATTCTTCATCTTGTGGAATGCAGCCTGCTGATGCCTTGGGTCAGGAGCAGCTCACAGCTCACAGCTCAGCTGGCTTGTTCACAGGCAGCAGAGAACTGATGTGGGGAGGCATGTGCCAAGTAGCTGGGTCACCATGGAATGCCATCAGTCAGAGCTTTTTCTGCAGTGGCTTATTATGAGATGTAAACTGTCACAGTTTCTGTTCTGGCTTTGAGACGTATTTGGAACGCAGCTACTTCTTGGTGCCTGCCCACACACAGCCCTGATCAGTGCTGCCCATGAGCTTCAGAGACAATCATAGAATGGGTTGGGTTGGAAGGGATTTAAAGATCATCCAGTTCCAACCCTCACGCCATGGGCAGGGACATTTTCCTCTAAACCAGGTCACTCAATGCTCCACACAACTTGTCCTTGAACACTTCCAGGGATGGGGCATCCACAGCTTCTCTGGGTTACCTGTTCCAGTGTCTCATCACCCTCACAGTGAAGAATTTCCTTATATGTTCATTTGATCTTTCACTTTAAAGCCATTACTCCTTGTCCTATCCCTACATGCCCTTGTAAATGAGGGAGGCTGATGCCCCATGGAAGCTGCAAACCGCCAGTGTCCAGGTGGTGAACCCCCCGAGAACAGAAGACTGTACACAGCAATACACTAAGAGAAGAGGAGAAAATACAGCACAACTCACTGGGTGGGAGATGCCCCAGCCCTGGAAGCATTCCAGGCCATGTTGGATGGGGCTCTGAGCAAACTGATCTAGTTACAGATGTCCCTGCTCACTGCAGAGACCTCAGACTAGATGGCCTTCAAAGGTTCCTTCCAACACAAAGCATTCTGTGATGCTGTTATTCCATGAGCAACATAGGGGAATTATGGAAACCTGGTGTTTGACACACAACCACAAGCTGCCACCACTGACTGCTCTTGAAACAGCTGGGAAGGGTGAAGTGATCTGAAATAACTGACAGTGACTGTCCACAGCACATCTGCCCTGCACTGAGGGCCTGAGGAGAGCTTGGCATGAAGGATGGACAGCAGCTGTGGGGAGGCCGTCCAAAGCAGACAGAGATTCATGCTCCTGCAGCTATCTTTACACAAAGATGGCTCATGGCTTGTTCACTGGGCTGATTCACTCCCCCTTTGGGGGACATGGTAGGATCCTCCAGGCAGCTCCTAAGAATTCCATTTACAGTTTAAATTAATCCATCAGCCCTGGGCGTGTCACAAGATTCATGCTGGGGACATCCAGGGATTCAAACAGGTTTGGACAGGAGGGAATGTTTTTAGGACAAGCAGAAATTCAATCATAGAATCATGTAATGGTAGGGGTTGGGAGGGACCTCTGAAGAACATCCAGTCCAACTCCCTGCTAATGCAGGCACACCTAGATCAGGCTGCACAGGAACACATCCAGGCAGTTTTGGAGTCTCTCCAGAGAAGACTCCACAACCTCTCTGCGCAGCCTGTTCCAGGGCTCTGTCGCCCTCAGAGAAGTTTCTCCTTCAGGTCCAGTGAGACCTGCTGTGCTCTCCTTCATTCCCATTGCCCCTGTTCCAGCACTGGTTAGCACTGAAATCAGCTTGGCCTTACCCTCATGACCTCTACCCTTAAGATACTGATAAGATCCCCTCTAAATCTTATGTTTTCCAGGCTGAAGAGCCTCAAGTCTCTCAGCCTTTCTTAATTAGAGAGATGCTCCAGTCCACTAATCGTCCTCAGGACCCTGCATTGGAACACTCTCTAGCAGTTCACTCTCTCTCTTGAACTGGGAAGTCCAGAACTGGACACAACATTGCAGGTGTGGTCCTCACTAGGGCAGAGTAGAGGGAGAGGAGAACCTCCTTTGGACATGCTGTCTTCTGAATGCAGTCTAGAACACCATTTGCCTTCTTGACCATGAGGACACATTGCTGGCTTGTGGTGAAGTTGTCCACCATCAAGAAGCAACAAAGCCCTGGAACTGCATCTCCTCATAGAGAGGACTCCCACGTCTCACCCAAACGACCCCACAGCACTGTCTGCATTGGGCTTGATTGCTGTTAGACTTCAGTGGTGGCTTGGCCCTTCTTTGAGTGGTGTCATGATCTGCATCTACTCAGCAGCAATCGGACCCAATCCACCCTGACCACTCTTGTGTGACAGATCCCAAGCCACACAGAAAGAAGAGCTGATGCCCATTGTGGGCACCCGGACAGAGCACCCTTCTTGTAAGGAAAAGCTGCCTGGGGACATCATCCTTCCAGAACAGACATTCATAAGAGTTCCTGCTGCTTTCGTCCAAGAGCATTCACCTCCTCTCAGCTCCTCTAAAGGGAGTTAAACATCCAACGATGACAATTTCTACCATCGTGAGCCTCCTCCTCAGAATTAGCCTAAACTAATGCTGTGTGGAGAAAGGAGAAGTTACACATCATTATCATGTTTTTCTGGACAGAACCAGACCCCTGACCTCATTTTCAAACCCTCATTAGCAGCACTTGTAAAGGAGGTCATGCTGCTGTGCCTCCTGCTTGTCCCAGCAGACAGCAGCCTTGGTGCCCAGGGCACACTGTCCCTCAGGCTCAGGAAGCCAGCAGCTCTGCTCCAACACCTCTGCCTGACACTGGCAAAGGCCTGGCAATCTCTCTTACATCTCCAATGGCAACTGGCCACTGGCCACTGCCCCTGGGAAATCAGCATGACAAAGCCAACTACCCAGGAGAAGTCCATACAGACATGGTCCTCTTGTGAGAGCAGCTCTAACCTCAGGAGCTCTGAACCTTTCAGAACCTAACTTTTCTTTTCTTTCTTTCATCCACCCCTTCCCTCTCTTGAGGTCTATCTAAGAGCTTGTCTGGTGACAGCAGCCTTCAGGATGTGTTTTGCTGGCAGAGTCCACTCGTGTGCTGTGTAGCAGAGATGTGTTTCTTAATACTCTTCATGATTATGCTTTTATACCTGGGACATGCAATATACCTTAACAACATGCACTTACACCTGTGTAAAACACAGTCACCCTCCTGTGGGGACAATCTTTATAGCAGGGGCTGTTGTGACAGGACAAGGAGTGATGGCTTGAAATTAGAAGACGGAGATGTAGATTGGATAGAAAGAAAAGACGCCTTACACAGAGGATGGTGGGGCACTGGCCCAGGTTGCTTAGAGAAGTGGCAGATGCCCCAACTCTGGAAACATTCCAGGTCAGGCTGGACAGGTCTCTGAGCAACCTGCTCTAGCTGAAGATGTGTAGCTGAAAATGGGGCTGAAGGTGACTTTCAAAGCTCCCTTCCAACCCAACCCAACCCAACATGCAACTCTGTGATGCTGCTAACTTCCTTCTGTGTAGCTATAGAGCGCTTTTGTGAACACTACACTTGACCTTAGGAGCAAGCTTACACTCCTGCTATATGCACAAAGTCATTTTTGGAGTAGCACTCTGCAACGCCTGTTAGGGAAGTGTCCTGCCCCCAGTGGGCAGGGTAAGCTCAGGCTTGCTGCGCTGCCCTCAGCAGGTGCTTTGCGTGACTCCACGGTTAGCAGAGCTCACCAGTTCTCTTCTCTTTGTGGCACAGCCAAAGCATGGCTGCTCCTCATCACCGGTGTAACCAACGAATTTGCACTGAGATGAGTTAACAGATGGGAGTCTTTTATAGTCCCTCTTCTAGCCAGGATGTCTGCAAAACCGGTTGGTAGTTTACGTGCTGAAGGTTCTTCGAGACGTAGTTTGGAGAACAGACCGCAGGCAGGTGAGACTTGTTTCAACAAAGGCCACGATTTTCCCTGCCTTCTCCTGCTCCAAATGGTGGAGCACTGTTGGCAGTCAGAGTTTTGATTGACAGTCCTAATAGAAATGTTCAAGCCCCAAGTAATCAGGTGATGTCACAGCTGTGTCCACTCAGGAGCACAGAATCCCAGCACGGTGGGGGTTGGAAGTGCTCTCTGGAGATCAGCCAGCCCAACCACATCACCAAAGCAGGCTCACCTAGGGCAGGCTGCCCAGGAGCGCAATGTCCAGGTGGGTTTGGAATGATTGCAGAGGAGACTCCACAACCTCTCTGGGCAGCCTGCTCCAGGGCTCTGCCACCCTAAGTGTAAAGAAGTTCCTCCTTATGCTTAGATGGAACTTCCTCTGTCCACCTTTGTGCCAAATATACAAGTAACAAGGAGACAATGCGAGGTGCTCGTATCAGCTGCCTAGAAATGCACTTTTGCCAAGGAGAAGAAAGAGACAAAGTCATGTACAGGAAGTCTAACAACAGGGTCAGGTTCATGCAGCAAGTCAGTGCCAGAGTTCACAGCATCACTCAGCTCTGCAGATCCTCACCTCTCCATGCTCGTGGCTAGACCACGTGTGGTTGCTAGTACAAAGAAGCCAAACAAAGGGAAAAGATACAAGAAGCACTCCTGAGCCTGGGGAAAGGGAGAAAAATCAGAGGAAAATGAAAGTTTTCTTTCTTTTGGGTCCTAAGTCTGATTCCAAAAGAGTGCAGCATCCCTGCTTATCTGTTTAAGGATGAACAGGCACTTCTGATACTCCTCAATTAACAGCTTTTGGCATTTCATTTACAGAAGCACAGTTACAGCCTGCTCCCAAGAAAGCAGGATCACCACTGCCCCGTTTTAAACCACTCTTCAGAGCACAGACATTTGTTTTCCAACAGGGAAATGGAAGAGACTGACAGGCCAAGCAGAAGTGTCAGTCTGTGAAGGCAGTGTTACCTCCAGAGACTGTGTTGGGCTGATAAAACCTTCTGGTTTAACTCTGCTTTCTTAGCAAAAAACAGTCACTGGAAAAACTTCAGGTGCTGAGAACACCAACACTGTAATAAATGGAGCAAGGAGCTATGTGAGATGCCGGTCAGCGTCCTAAAGGATGGAGCCAGACTCATCAGCAGTGCTCGGCAACAGGACAAGGGGCAACAGAACAAGGGGCAACAGGCACAAACTGGAAACCAGGTGGGTCCAGGTGAGCATGAGGGAACTTTCACTGGAGCAGGCTGCCCAGAGGGGTCGTGGAGTGCCTGCAGAGATTCCAAACCCACTCGCACACTTTGGCAGGGAGGTTGGGCTGGTGAGCTCCAGAGGGCCCTCCAACCCCGCCCGTGCTGGAGGGCTGGGGTTCGAGAAGTGACAGCACAAGCAGGAAGGGGAAAATGACAACAGATGTGGCTCCTGAAGGGAGACAGCGACCGAGGGGACCCTGCATGCTGCAGCCCGAGGAAAGCTGCCTGCCCCAAGGGAGCGGCGCTGCCTGCGCCCCCGCACCGCGGGGCTGCGCCGGGCCGAGCTGCGAGCAGCGCGGGCAGGAGCTGTGCTCTGTGAGCATCTCCTGGTGAGCGCTGCTGTAAAGCAGAGCTGGGAGCGACTCCAGACCCCGCGGCCAGCTCCGCGCTGCCAGCAAGGCGCAGGCGGCACCGGGTGGTGGCTTTGGTCTGCGCCCTTGCTTCTGGACTGTGGCAGCGCTCATGTTTACATACCAGTAACTACTGAAATACTAGGAAGTGTAAATCAATAACAACCCACTCCCAATAGTCTTAGAAACGGCAAGGGTGGGTTTTGGGTTTTTTTTTGTGTGTGTGTGTGTTTTGGGTTGGTTGTTTTTTTCTGGATTAATGATTTTTGGTGGAATTTGGCTGTCTGTGCGGAATTTCCCGAATCTTGCTTTGCCTTCCTCTACCCTACTGTGTTGTTTTAAGCTTCTGGTGTTTCCCAGGGCATTTTCAACATTGCCTTTTAAGTCCTGACAGTCTTAGACAAGTGGGCAGGAGGAATTTGCAGACGATGGGGAGGAATCCTGAGGAACAAGTATTTTCCATTGCAATTAGAAGGTTGGACTCCTCATACAAATTATTTATGGAAAAATACACTTAATAGCGTTGCCCAGATTTTCCAAGGTAAAGGAAGGTGAAGCCGAAGTTGCTGCACTGCAGTCCATTAGTCTGGTATGTTTGATGGACCACAGTCAGAAGGGAACTGTGTAGAAAGTAGCTGTAAGTGATCCTCCTCAGCTGACCTGAACCTCTGAAGCAAATTTTCCACTACCTAAGGTGAAGATAAATCTGCTGCAGC
Source organism: Ramphastos sulfuratus (assembly GCA_013399055.1). NCBI lineage: Eukaryota > Metazoa > Chordata > Aves > Piciformes > Ramphastidae > Ramphastos > Ramphastos sulfuratus. Next base: position 20,242 of record WBNM01031642.1, on the reverse strand, counting down.
AGAAGAAAACGTCTTAGGCACATCAGATCCTTCTGCCCTGCTGTGCTGGCTCTCAGGTTCCTTAGACAGTTCTGTGCATGCCTGGATGCAATGGATACTTGTGGATATGGGACATGACAAGCAGCATCTCAAGACATTGGAAGCCCCTCAGTTGTCTGCCTGGGTTCTCCAGTGCTGCCCTGCAGCCAAATGCTGGGACACGAGGGCATGGGTGGGCATGGAAGGGGGATGGCCACCAGGGACCAGCCTCACCCAGGCATTCTCCTTCTCGTGGTTCAGAGGCTTGCACCCATATTCACAGGCTGCCAAAAGACTCAGGACAGAGAAGGACTTTCCCACCCTGCTGAAATGATGCTCCCCAAGGACTCTAAGCGAAGGATCTGCTGAATGAAGAACCAAACCCTTGTAACTCTGGGATTAAAGGAAGGCTGGCTGGAGCTCAGCTCACTGTAAAACTGTGGGGAAAGAGTCTGTGCTGGAGATGAAGCCAGTCACAATGCATGCTCCCAGCTGTTAAACAGCCCAGAAGTTCTTAACTGTGACCAGAATTCCACATATGGCAGCTCTATTGGCAAGCCAGGTCTGGTGAGTGACGTTTCCTTTTCCCCTCTGCACTCAGGACGAATCTGTGCAATTTAAGCCAAATTGCCTGTGCAACTCCCCTCTGCTGGGACAGGCTGCCCACCTCTCCGGAAAGCTCCCAGCACTCTGCTCTCCTGCCCTGCCTGTCAGCCTTTTGAGGGATGTGGAAAACAGGTGACAGAAAGGCTGGGGCAGGAACGGCATCTTGGGACCATCACTGACTCTTGCATGAGAAGTGCCACAGCAGCACCCCTCAACAGCTGAGGCATTTTCCACCAGACCCATGACACAACATTTTGGCCAGGAGTGAAGGGACTGGAAGACCACCGTAGTCTTTGGGAAAATGTAGGCTGATGTAGAAACAAGAACAAACAAACCCTAAACTGGTAGTGAGTGTCTGGGGTGGGGTGGGGATTTGAGCTGCAGGTAGCATGTGCAGCAGAAAGGATTCTGAGCACAATCTCCTCTCTGTCTCCTTCTGTGTCCCCTGTGTGGCTCCTCTCTAATGACTCCATGCCTGTGGCTGCTCTTCTCCAATGACTTAATGCCTGTGGTTACTCATTGCAGCGAGTTCAGTTTTCTTCATAGCTCCTTCTCCAGTACCTTTGGCTCTCTTCCACGTCCCCAGGCTGCTGTGTTGGTAAGAGGAATCATGTGCTTGGGTTGGTCTGAAGCTATCTGGATGTTGAGAAATCAGCCAGCTAAACAGAAAAGAAAATCATTCAGTTGTCAGGTTTCTGCCTCTGATGTTACTGATTTGGCCACAGTCTCACTATTCAGCCAATACTCATACTATGGGAGTGGAATTTGTTTGCTACCTTGATTTTTTCCATTTGGTTCACATGAAACTCATCAGGGATTCCGACATCACTGGCAGCAAGGACACTGCAGAGGGAGAGCTGCGTGGGAAGAGGAGAAGACAGCTTGGTGGCAGTGCCACACAGCAGCACAGGTGTTCCAAAGACCCCACTAAATAAACACTCTTCCATGGGGCCTGAGGAAGCCAGGATGGACAAGCGATGCTTGCCTAGCCCCTTTGGCAGGTGGTATTTGTAGGGGGAACCCAGATGTGTAGGAAGGCTGTGACATTTTGGTAGGATCACAGTTTTCAGGAGTGTTTGCAAGTGACTTCCAGAACTCATACAACATGGTGACCTTGTGTGACTGGAAGCTCATTTAAGATAAATGTGAAGTGCCCTTAAATACTGAATGCTGCCACTCAGCATTAAATAATCAAAGCAGTGAGTGCGTAGTGCAGGCCTCTGAAGACAGAGGAGCTAAGCTTTCATTTTGCCTCATGTGCTGACAAAGAGGTCTTCAGTAATGTTCCCTGCAAATGATCTGGAGCCTCTGGTGAGTTTCTGGCAGGATCTGGTCCAAAGTGAATAAAATCTGGCTGATGAATGCAGAGGGTAAAAGTAAGGACTGGGAGCAGGCAGATCTGCCTACTGTAGTAGAAGATCCTGTTCGAGAGCTCCTAAGGAATCTGAACGTGCACAAGTCCATGGGGCCTGACGAGATCCACCCATGGGTCCTGAGGGCACTGGCAGATGAAGTTGCCAAACCACTGTGCATCATAT
>WBNM01031642.1:0-17873 GCA_013399055.1 Ramphastos sulfuratus | reverse complement strand
GGGGAATGGCTGAGAGCAGCCCTGAGGAACAGGCCCTGGGGGTCTGGGGTGATGAAAAGCTCAAGATGAGGCTGCAGTGTGAGTGCAGCCCAGACAGCAACTGTGTGCTGGGCTGCAGCAAGAGCAGTGTGGGCAGCAGGGCAAGGGAGGGGATTCTGCCCCTTTACTCTGCTCTCCTCAGACCCCAGCTGCAGTCCTGTGTGCAGTTCTGGAGCCCCCAGCACAGGAAGGACATGGAACTGTTGGAGCAGGTCCAGAGGAGGGCCACGAAGATGCTCAGAGGGCTGCAGCAGCACTGCTGTGAGGACAGGCTGAGAGAGTTGGGGCTCTGCAGCCTGGAGAAGAGAAGGCTTTGAGGAGACCTTAGAGTAGCCTTCCAGGATCTGAAGGGGGCCTACAGGAAGGCTGGGGAGGGACTATTTATAAGATCTTGCAATGCCAGGACAAGGGGCAATGGGTTTAAACTGGTAGAGGGAAGATTTAGACTAGATGTTAGGAAGAAGTTCTTTACAGTGAGGGTGGTGAGACACTGGCACAGGTTGCCCAGGCAGGTTGTGGCTACTCCCTCCCTGGAGGTGTTCAAGGACAGGTTGGACGAGGCCTTGAGTAAGCTGTGGTAGTGGGAGGTGTCCCTGCCTATGGCAGGGGGTTGGAACTGGATGATCTTTGAGGTCTCCTTCCAACCTTACCATTCTATGATTCTATGATTCTATGCAGTGCAGTGCAGTGCAGTGAAGTGCTGTGCCTACAGAAATACCAGGGCCACCTCAAGGTTCAGGTCTGCTAATGTCCTGTTCTCCAGGTTGCCAGCCCTGCAGGAGGTCTCATTCCAAAGCCATTGCACGTCTTCTGAAGTTTACCAGGAAATGGAGCCCTGGGACTGTGGGCACTGAGAAGCAGAAAGGTGTGATGAAGCAGAACACTGCCACGAGTGCGAAGGCCCTGGTAGCAGTATTTGTGTTAAAAGCTGGAAAGGTGCCAGTGAAGAGAGTGCCTGGGGGGATGCTTGGCTTCCAGTGGAGAGATCCCTCTGGAGCAGCAGTGTGGTCCTTGCTCCAGCAGCCCTCTGGGCTCTTCCTGATGTGCTGCGTTCAATGCCATACAACATCATGGCCAAGCAGGAGGAGACCCTTCCTGAGACAAATGTGTAGGGACCACAGGCAGGAGAGCAAGAAGAGGCCATAACCAACACCGGCCCATAGAAGCACCCCTAAGAAGAAGCAGGTTTGTTCTCAGGCCAGTCAGAGCAGTTGCAAAGCAGCCAACAGCCCTTCCTGCTAGTCAGGAGCCATTCCCTCCAAACACCCGAGTGCCGTTGTCATTACTCCTGGGCCACTCAGGGTTAGCTGTATTGTTTCACGCGGGCTGGCCTTGCCGTAAGCAGTGTGAAGAAAGCAGAACCAGCCTGAGCTGCCCCAGGGGGGTATTTGGTACGTTTCAGTACTTCCAAATTCAGTAACCCAAATGTCAGTGGTTCCTGCTATGACACAGCTCTGCTGGAGTCAAGGAGATCTCTAGCAGTGCTGAACCCATTGATGGGAGGGATATACAACCACACTGTGAGAAACCAGCTGCCACAGAGATCTTGGGGTTCGGTCATACAAAGGAGATTAAAAAGGGAGGTGCTGGTCTCCCAGAGGTCCTTTTCAGTCTAAGCTATTTTATGGTTATTTTTAAAAATTAAATACTTGGATTAAAAGATAACAATTTTCACTTCCTGCTTCCTTGGCAGAGTTAGTGCCAAGAACCTGTGTGGAAAAAAACATATTGGTGCCTTTCAATGCTGAAGTTAGTGCAGCCCATGGTCAGGCTGGATGGGGCTTTGAGCAGCCTGGTCAGTGAAAGGTGTCCCTGCCTAGGGTAGGGCATTGGAACTAGATGGTCTTTGAGGGTCCTTCCAACCCAACCTGTTCTGTGATTTATAGCTCGAACAACTCAGCGTTTGTGACATCAGATGGCAAAAAAAATTCTGTGTAACTTTATCAATTTTTTTATGGCACCCGTTAATAAACACTTGCATGGCCTTAAAGCTTCACTGCTTCGTTACAGCTCTGCACTTCCCCTTCCAAACAGCGTGGTCCAAAGTCCTGGCACAAGCCAATTTCAGTGGCTATTAGTCAAGCCCCAACGAGCTGATGGCACAGCTGTGAAATGCTATTGGCATGTCGAGTAATGTAAGTCTGGCAGGAGTCTTTGGTGCCTTCTGTGAGGCAAGTGAAAACTCATTGCAGAGCTTTTCTTGCCCTGGAATTCTTGCACTTCCTCTGTTCTAACCAGTGAATGCCTTAGGGAAGGGACTTAGAGCATACTGCCACAAACACAGGATTGTGAAGGTAAATGAGCCCAGCTCTTCCCACCCCTAAACAAAGATATGAGCTGTAAACAACGAAACTCCACTGAACCAGAGTGACTCTGCTTGGCTTTGGCCATGAGCTGTGCAGAGATGTGGTGCTCGCGTGCAAGTATCGCTGCACGAACTCATTACCCCGAGTGAATCGCAGCCACTTGTACCTGCACGGAACAATTCCCTGCTGCTCTGCCTTTAAAACCCAATCCCTAGACAATAGAAATGCTCTCTGATGCTGCTGCATTCACCAGCCCTGTTGCATTTAACACCACAAGGATCTAGTACATTTATGTGTCACCTTCGATTTGCTCTGGATTTTTCTCCATGGCTTCTCCTAGAGGCTGTGCACATTGAAGCAGTCCCAAGGAAAGAGGTCTTTGAGCAGCTCTCAGACAAACCCCACACTGCCTGTCCCTGCTGCTGCCTGGAATGTGTTAAACATACTGCTCACACTCTGCATGGCACACGTACAGCAGTTCTGGTCCAGGAAATACCAGACTGCAACATGAGAGCCGTTCCTGCTTGCAATGGGAACGTTGGCAGGTGGGTGATGGCCATGGGAATGTGCTGGAAGTGGCTCTTAGGAGCAAACCAGCAAGGACACTTCAGCTGCCTGTCACTCCCAGCCTGGCTGTGTGCACAGTGGGGGCATTTCCTTCCATTTTTCCAACTGCTCCACGAAGCTGCTGTCAGCCACTCATCTCTCTTGTCCTACTTCTGGTTCAGTCTTTTACAGCTAAAATAAGATCCACATAAATTTTTCCCCGTTCCACACCACAAAACCCTCTAAACCATTGACCAAGGCAGACCTCCGGTCTTTCAAATGCTGATAAATCAACCAAAAATAAATAGTATTAGGAAAAAAAAAGTCTTTTTGTCTCTCCTTGTAGTGTTGCAAGCATTACAGACTTTCCCTAATCACAAGGCAACCTCTTCAGTTCCTTCCCTAGTGGCACTCCCGCTGGCTTTGATCCAGCAGCAGCTGCCAAATGCCAGGGTGATGTGCTGTCAACACAACATCTACAGACGTCCTGGGGCATGAGGAAATGCTGTTCCCACCATAACAAAACAACTCGAACTCGGCTGCATTCTTTGCAGAAATGCCAGACATTCTTTTTGGCTTTGTTTACGCCACTGGTTAATGCTGCCTGTCTTAAAATGCTGCTGCTTCTCATCTGGTCAGAACAGAAGGACAAAGTCAAGACAACTCTGGAGCAGGGCATGCAGAGATTTTGTTTCTCCAGCAGAACTGGCCTCATGCAGATGCATCTGATCTGAATATCCCTGAATAACAACCGCGGTGGGTCCAGGCTCTGCTCCACGTTCAAAGCACTTCTGCTGTGAACTGAGCCATCACCTAGAGGATGCCGTCGGGCTGCCCAAAGCAGGACAATCCCACAGCTCCACTTCCTGCTGAGGGGAGGGCTCGGGTAGTGAAAGTGATATTATAGCACAGGGAAGTGTAAGAGAGCGGGGAACTTCTGTTTCCATGGCAATCTGAGCTCCTTCTTCAGCACAAGCACAGAAGCAGTCTGCTGAGTGATTGTCTGAAGGTCTTGTCGTGAGCAGAAAAGTTGGAGAGCAGACATGGGGCTGGTTTCCCCAGGTAGGACACATGCTGCAATTCTAACCAGTTACCATAAGCACTGCTGAAGGCAGTAGTTGCCCTCACTAGTGTCATCTGCCTACCTCAGACTCTGTTTAGCTACAGGGAAGAGCAGGCTGCTCAGGAAGGAGGGAGCATAACTGGCTCCTCTGTAGGCTCGCTCAGATTTTGTGCCATTATTTCAGACACTCAGGGGCAAATATTAACATCCTGCCCATTCTGGGCATCTCTCACCCAGTACAATAATTATGTTCCCTTCAAGGCCTCTTACAAATGAGTGAAATTCTTCCTAATGAGAGCTTGGCTTTATTTACAGTCACCTTTGCAGTCAGAGCCACTCTTTTGAAGATCTGCCTTACCAACAAGAGCAAACAGGTTATTAAATGCCTGGAGACCCTGGGCAAGGGGTTGGAACTAGATGATCCTAGTAGACCCTGTCTGATTCTATGATTCTGTGACATCCAGAGGTGAGCAAAGGAACATCTAACTAGTGTCTGTCTCTGTCACACTTGTAAGAAACAGGCACCCTCTGCCTTTCCCACTGCAAGTTTCAGGTTGCCACCTCCTCTGAGACGGAACCGCCTTGCTGACAGCACAGCCAAATGCTTTATGTATACAGGAAAGTGACTGTTTAAAAAGGGTAATTTCATGTTCTTGCTCTATTCTGTGCTCCATGATTTACTAGCAATCTGAGGTACAACGGAACAGAAACCACCAGTGCTGGAAAGTTATTTTCAGTGTGGTTTTGTTGCCAAGGCATATAGAAACCTTATGTGCTACCTCGGAAAGTCACCCTGGAACGGCAGTGGGAGAGAGATGCCTGTTCCTTCATCTTTTCCTTCCAACCACAGAGCTTCCCAGGGCTGAGGGCGAGTCGGGGGAGTCTCTTTATCCAAGGATGTTGTTGGAACTGTCTGAAAGTGATAAGTGTTGAGAAGTGTTAGCTCAGAGGGTAAAGCATCATCTTTCAAAGGAGTCCTTCTTGGGAACAGAGAAGTAAAGCCCTGAGGCTCTGGAGAGAGCAGCCTGTTGTGTTTCACTTCGGCAGCACCAAGATTTAAAGCAAAGCACAAACGACTTGCACTGTAACACTGGCACCAGCCCAGGAGGGGAGGGTGATGCTCTTGCAGTTGTTATGCACAGACATTGGTTTGCTTTATCTCCTTCCACATCCGATGCACCTTTTAAAAAAGCTTTTGTGGTCCTTCTAAAGCAAAAACAAGGAACATCCCTCAGGCTGAAAACCTCTGAGCCTTCCCTGAACTTCATACTCCCGTGCCACTCTAAGTAGAAAAAACATCTCCTTGTCTGTAAGCTGGATGTTGATAGGAGCTGACAGAGAGCAAAAAGAGGTAAAAACATCTTACAGGGAGCAAGACCAAAATTCTGCCTAGAGACAGACTTTTGTGTGGTTCCAGATGGCTGGATGGTGTGTCTGGAAGGAGCAGCAGCACAGCCATACCCACACCCACCAAAAGCATTATAATTCAGGAGAAAGAACTATAGAGGAGGTGGTTATTGACACAGGCTGAGGCCAAGGAGCAGACCTGGATAAGGATGTTTGGGTGAAGACCTCTTCCCTAAGGTGAGCACACACCGAGTGGAAGAGCTCTCGGTGGGGTCTGCAGGTGGTGCCGTGGGCACGGTGCTGCTCGAAGCCCTGCGAGCACTTCTCTGTACAAGTGGAGCTGTGCAAGGAATATGCCACTCCTTGAGTCCCAGTTGCTCACCAAGCTGCTCTTCTGGCTCAGATGTCCTCAGGGGCGTGCTTGGGCACGACTTCTCCTGTCTCCCAAAGTGTGTGACCTTTTCCCTCAGATCAGCCCTTGCAGGGATTCTCAGCTAATGGCAACATGTGGAAGCTTTGCTGAGACCTTTCCTGCTTTGATCCATTTGCTTGGAATCTGCTCAAACATTCAGGAATGATTAGGAAGAAAGGATGAGAAGAAACCACCACTGGCACAAGATTTGGCTCCTAATTTTACCACCAACACCTCGCTTCAGCAGGGTGAACATGAATGATAAGGTATTGTGAGGGGTGATCTGGAGATTCATGTTGATTAAATTTACTTTTACCTGTATTAAACGAGTACCTGTCTGATAGTGCTGCTATGCTGTATGAATCTATAGTCATGCACCTACATAGATTGAGCTACTCTGCACGGTCATCTATTCAAGAGGTGCAAATCCACAATGACATCCTGTTAAAATGCATAGGATTCATTCAAAACCCCTCAAACCCAACCAAGCCCATGTGGTTGTGTCTTTACAGACAGAGCATTGCAAGGCAGAGGAAATACACAATGTTTACGTGCACACATCCTTGGAGAGTACACATGGAATGCTGCCAAAAGCAAATAATGTCAGCCCTCCCCCCAAATCACATCCCTCAGGGACCTAACTGATGAACCTTGACTCTCTATGCTATGAAAATGCTTCTTGTTGTGCTTGGAAATGTAAATCCTCTTCTCTCTCCATGTATCTTTCTTCCTTCACTATGTATCTTTCTTCCTTCACTGCAATGAATGAAATACTAATTTGCAGCTAACAATCCTTCAGTTACCAAAAAAAAAAAAGCAAAACCCAAAACAACAAAACCCCACACCAGAAGTCATCAATGGTGTCATGGAAAAGTTTATTTATTGCTAAGTTGCTGAACCTCCACAGTATTTGCAAAACAAGTGACTGTGGTGCAACCTGTACCAAAGTGAGGCCTTCCTTCTGTAGCTTCTGCTCTGCCCTGCCCTCAGAACCTGGCACCGAGGAAGGAGAGGACTGGATGCTTTGGAAAGGGAAGCAAAAGAAGAACATCTGTGGAATTGCTAAGATGTGTCAGGGTGTTCAACCTGGCACTATATACTGTGCCAGAGGTGGCAGAGGCAGCTACTCCAGATAGAATGGGCTGAAAAGTTTGATGGGAAGCAGCTTTCTATCAAATGACATTTAAAAAAAAAAAAAAAGATTAAAACCCAATATCATTCAGTAAAGTAGTGGAAATATTTTATTCTGGTCCCAGAAAATGAACAATCCTATATGTAAAATAGAAAAAGTCTTAGTTTTCAGATTTTAAAAAACTATAAATCAGAAGGATGGAAATAGTGAGAAGTGTCAGTGAAAAGCTGTTTTCACTGATCTGAAAGGAAGCACAATGAAACCACTGCATTGCTTTAGGGACAATAAGTAAGCCAGCAAGGATGATCATTCAATACACAGAATCATAGAATGGAGGGATTGGAAGGGTCCTCTGGAGATCATCAAGTCGAACTCTCCTGTCAAAGCAGAACCACCTAGGGCAGGCCACACTGAAACACCTCCCACATGGGACTGGATCCCCCACAGTCTTGAACACAAACATGCAAGAGAAGGTAGGTGCAGAGATGTTAGTTTACGCTCATTCAGACTGGACGTGAGGAGGAAGTTCTTCACCATGAGAGTGGTGAGACCCTGGAATGGGTTGCACAGGGAGGTGGTTGAGGCCCCATCCCTGGAGGTGTTTAAGGCCAGGCTGGGTGAGGCTGTGGCCAGCCTGATCTAGTGTGAGGTGTCCTTGCCCATGGCAGGGGGGTTGGAACTGGATGCTCCTTGTGGTCCCTTCCAACCCTGACTGATTCTATGATTATAATATTGAAGTGATGAGAAACAGACAAAATGAGCCTGCAGAGAGTCAGAGCGGGGACAGGTGGAATATTCCTGTTAGTTGCATGGATGGTGGCAAGAGCAGCACCGTGTTGAAAATGTGGGCGAGCGTTGGCAGCGTGTGGGTAAGGATTTGTACCTCAGGTAAGCCAAGTTCCTGCCGTGCTGACATTTGTTTCCGAGCTGTGAAAAAAGATGAAAGATAAGATTTTATTCTCAGACAAATCGATCTCAGTCATGGCACTGGGCTGCATGTGTGTAGCTGCCGCAGCACAGCACATCCTAATCTGTTGGGAAGATGTTTCAGAGAGAACAAAAGTCAGGATCATTCCAAAAAGAGTGATAAAAAAGAGCCTCTGATGAGACATGTCCTGTCTGGTCCTCAGCTGGGCTGAGTCCAAGGAACTCCCATACAGCCCAGGAGCAAGAGCTTTTAACTATGCACATGCTCTGAGCTGAGTAACATCAATTATGCCATAGAATCACTGAATGGGTTGGGTTGGGAGGGACCTAGAGATCAGTTCCAACCCACCTGCCATGGGCACCTTCCACCAGAACTTTTATATATATATATATATATATATATGGATGCATGTGTGTGTGTGTAAATATATATTAAGAAATAATCTCTATTTTTATATAAACCCGGATATACTATATGTAACTCTATACAACTGCTCTATAGAATTGTGTGTGTGTCCCCCCCCCTCACTGCAAGGTGCCTTCCAACCCATGATTCTATGAAGTGATAGGAGAGGAGGCTGAGAGTGGTGCTGGAGAGGGATCCTACATCTGTAGAAGCTAAGAAGAAACGAAACAAAACAAAACCAAACCCCCCTAAACTACCACGAAAGGGAGCACAGCGCAGCAGGTACAGAGTGAGGATTCTTTGTCACAGACCCATGTTGCACAGATGCGTGCCCAGGGTCAAAGCCCAGGCAGATGAACCCCTCCAGCCGCGGGCAGGGCTCATCCCCGGCTCTGCCTGCCCACCTCCTTCTGCAGAGCATCTCCTGGGAGAGGGAAACACTTTCGTACACGGGCTAAGAGGCGAGGGCTGGCTGCCAAATTTACTTTTCTTTGACCCTCTCGGATCGGCTGCGAGGGAAGGACTGAAGAAACTCTTCAGGAACTCAAAGGGAAGTGTAGCTCCGCTTTTGGGAGGGAGCAGCAGCGGCCGCGAGAAGAGGAGGGCAGGAAGGGAAGGGCAGCAAGCCGAAGGCACCCCGGAGCCCACCTGCCCAGCCCGGAGGAGCGGAGCCCCTGCCCGTGCGGCTGCCTGCCCAGCCCGGGGATCGCATCCACCCCCGGCCGGCCCCCTCCGTCCCGCGGCGCTGCTCGCCGCTCTGGCAGAGCAGCCCGGAGCGGAGGGAGGGTGTGTGGCAGGCTCCTCCAGCCTCCTGTGGCTCCTGGAGGGGCTCGGCGGCTGCCAGGGCTCTCTGCTGTCCGAAGACAAGTTGTGGGACGTGCAGAGGGTTCGGCGCAGGCAGCAGACGATGACTGCCCGGAGCGGAGAGCGCTCATTGTCTGCACGGCTCTGCCTCGCCCTCGGCGCCTTTGGGCTGGCGTTGCTGGGGAACGTGTCCTGGGCTGTCCCCATGGACGATCAGGATTATTACCTGCAGGAGATTAGCAACAGGGATCATTATTATTCCTTTCCGTATCCCGGTGAAGAGTTTTTTCCTTTCACGGAGCAACCCGGAGGGAAAGGACCTATCCGTGCTGCAGAGACAGAAGAGCACCCAGGGTTCAAACCGATCAGGAAAGAGTTAAAGCCGAAGAAAAGCAACAAAAAGGGAAAAGCCATTCTTGAAACTCCACCAGGTAACTTTCCACTTCCTCTTCCAGAACTCCGAGCCCGCCGAGTCCCGTGCAGACGGTGACGTTTAGCATTAACGAGTACCACTTAATGGCAGCTCTGGTAATAGTAGTGGATGTGCTCCTGGTGACTATGACAACTCACCGACTTTTAACGTCCCACAGAACAGATCGACACAGCTTTTATAGACCTGTTAACCCTTCCCTTATTGAGTAAAGAGGCTTCAGAGTGTCTGTGTATTACTTGTGCTGCACATGGAGTTTTATGACACTTAACTGGCTTGCCAATGATGTTGCTGTTCTGTAAGAAAAGTGAGGCAGATTCTGTAGTAAAACCTTCTGTGTATATAGTGGCACCTTACTTTATCTCTTGCTATTTTGATCTAAGGCAACTTCCTACATTAATTTTACTTTTAAACCTGCAAACGCTGAGATTTCACTTTAAAGCCCTCCAGAGCAAAGACCTTCCTGTCAAAACTTGAAGCCATAGCAGGCTCGGTCTAATTACTGACCTGTAAAATAAAGAAATTAAACAACAACAGAAATGCTTTACGGTAAAAAAGTTCACCCCTCCTTCACTTTCGTTTTCTGCCTTTGGTAGGGTGAAAATAGGCAATTAGTTGTTCGCAGGTACTTTTACCATCCTTTGCTCTCGTTAAGAGCTAATTGGAGCACCCCAAAGGAGAATAATTCCTTTCTGCAGCTCTGTATGGTAGGGACTTCACCAGCTTTAGGACCTTTTGGAGTGAGCTGGCCCATAAACTTTGGAGCTGTAAAATCTGGGGCCAAGTCCCACTCTGCTACATCTGAACTCTCCTTCACTTTTAACAGCTGGAGCATATGGCATGAAGTTTGCAGCTCAGAGTCGCTACGACCTGTAGTACTTCAGAACAGGAGATGGAGGCTGGCAGAGTGGCTTTAGTGTTCCCCAGCCACTCCTAGCAGAGAGCAAATGAAGCACTTGCAACTTCACATCAGCACTAGCAGAAACACATTATCCTTTGGTTACAAAAGATCTTGGCTTTTGTGATCATTAATAATGGTACTAAGATACAGCTTCTGAGCTCTGCAGAGCTGTTTGTGGGGCAAGCATTTTGGACTGCCCATGTAATGGGAGGCTGCCATCGTGGATGGCAGTAAACAGCCTTGTCTGGGGCAGCAGACCTGAGACACCCATGCCCGCAGCAGCTTCCAAGCTGGAAATCTCAAGGACTGGCTTACCATGGGCAAAAGCATCCAGTTAGGTACCAGCTCCTTTCTTCTTCAGGAGACAATTCTAGAGACAGCAATCTCTTTCTCTTCTGGACCCACACAGATTTCCTGCCTGGAGTGGGCTGCTCTGCAGTTCAGGTCTGCTTTTACTTCCCAGTTTCCCCAGTGCCATGGCATCACACATACTCCAGCAGGTAAGACAGTGATGAGGACAGGATCCAGTCTGTGAGGGCAGTGGTCATTGACCTTACAGATGAGTGTCTTCCTTGTTGCACACCCACTCTGCTGGGCACCTTACAGGTGCAGAGAAGGCAGCAGACGTACCAAGAGCTACCTCTGTCCTTATGGAGCATTCATCCCTTCCAAACTGCTTTGGTTGTACTGCTGTATGCAGTGCAAGGTTCAATCCACATGACACCGATGACCTCCCAGAGGAGCAGCTGAGGTCTTACAGGTGGTCTGCATGTGATAATCTCCTAAGAATGTGTGACTTTACAAATGGAAATACATCCATTTTTCTGTGGAGTCCTTCCACGCTTCCCTGGACAGCCTCTTCCAGGGTTTGACAGCCCTTATAGTGAAGAGATTTTCCCCGATGCCGAGTCTAACCTCTGCCTCAGGGGTGGTCACTGCCCTTCTCCTGATGGCTACCCTCTCTCTGATAGGGGCCAGGGTGCTGTTGGCCACCTGGTCAGACCCTGGCTCTGGTTCAGCCTGTGGTGGAGCCTCACCCTCAGGGTGTGCTCTCCTAGGCAGCCTTTCCCCAGAGTTCATGGGTCGGCAGGAAAGGGGTGTGGGGAAGGGGAGCAGGAGCTAGGATTCAGGGGGAAGAGGAGACAGGCTTTTGGCTAGGGAACTGAGGCCCTGGGTTAAGCAGAAGTTGGGGGCTAAGAGAGAATCATAGAGGGGGTTGGGATGGGAGAGATCTTAAAGCATCGTCTGGTTCCAACTACTCTGCCCTGGGCACTTCCCACTGGACCAAGTTGCTCAAGGACCTGTCCAAGGACCCTTGCACACTTCCAAGGAGGGGGCATCCACAGCCTCCCTGGGCAACCTGTCCCAGTGTCTCACCACCCTCAGGGTAAGGAATTTCTTCCTGATACCCAGTCTGAATCTTCCCCTGTCCAGATCAAAGCCATCCTCCCTCACCCTATCACTACAAGTCTCCAGGTTTCCTGTAGTCCCCCTTCATATTCTGGAAGGCCACTATGAGGTGTCCCTGGAGCCTTCTTCTCTCCAGTCTGAACAGCCTCAACTCTCACAGCCTGTGCCCCACAGGAAAGTGCTCCAGCCTTCTGATCACCTTTCTGGCCCCAGTCCTAGCCCACAAGCTGGTACTGAAGTGAAGGCTTTCCAGTGGTGAGCAGCTCAGACAGCAAGGCAGAGGAGCAGGCAATGCCCCCCGTGCTGTGTGATTCCCAGCACTGTGGTTTCCCAGCCCCTTGGTATCCTCCTCACTGCCTTCCCTTTCTGAGCAGCTCAGAGAAGCTGCAGTACTGCTACGACCTAGGATGCAGGTTGTGATTTTAAAGCTTTTATTTACACTTAGTAACTTTTAAGAATGAGCTCATTGGCCCTGGGTGCATATCCCATGAGTATCCCATGTCCTGTATGACCTGCACCAGCGCAGCTCGCCAGCTGTGGCAAACAAAGACAAAACATGTGGCTTTTAATGAGCTTGCTTTCATCTGCCAGCCTCTGTTTTCTCCTCAGCACTTGTGCAAGATGTGGAATGCTGAGCTGTAGCAGGGCCCTTCCGTTTCACAGCCCATCCTCTAAAGAGTGCCGCCACAAAGGAGCACAAAGAATGAGAGAGGAGTAATGAGCAATGCCCTCAACGCCGCCTAAGCCTTTTGATTAACCTCTTAGTGGCTGCAACCCGTAATGTACCAGGAGAAAAGCCCCATCAGAATAAACACCTTTGATTGTACTAGAGAAGCCATTTCTTATGGTAATTCTCCCAGCAGCCTCCTCTGAATTCAAACTAATGTTTGAGGTGAGAAAAATACCTCTTTGAAACAGGAGTGGCTTCACCGAATGGACTGTACCAGCAGGAACCTGAGCGCAGGCTCGCTCCCGAGGCACCAGCGTGTCACAGCCACCTCTGGCTGAGCTCCGGGCTCCGGTGTGAGCTGGCTGGACAGGTCAGTCTATGATTCACAGTCATTTTGCACTTGTGTTTGGCTTCTGTCAGCTGCTTAACTTGGAACCGGCCTGAGGGATGAAGTGGTGAAAGCTCTGGAACCACAGAATTGCTTCGGTTGGAAGAGACCTCTCAGATGCTCGGGTTCAGCTCATGCCAGAGAAGGAATTGCTTCACTTCTCAACACCTGAGTCTTTCCTTCCTGGGATTTTTGTCTTGCCCAGTTCCTTGTCCGTGTCAAAAGCAGAGTACTGAAGGACTTGCTACTGGCTACAGAGGTGAGACTTGACTCTCATCGGCACACACAGCAGTTGTTTGTGCTGTTATTATGCAAACGGTTCCTTAGATCTGTCTTGCCCAGCCTCTGGGCTGGTGGAGACCTCCAAAGGTCATCTAGTCTGACTCCCCTGTAGCCAGCAGAGACATCTGCAGCAAGATGTGGTGGATCGGGTTGAAATGTCAAAGTTCTCTCTCCTGCTACCCAGGAGAGATACCTGTTCCTTCAGAAGCCTTTCTCTGCCAAAGGTGTTTGATGGGATTTTTACAGTAGTGACCAAGGAATGAAACCCACCCACATTGAACGGTTAGTAAAATGCTCTGCAATGCTCAGTCATTGCTTTTGATGTGAAGGTTGCTAATTCCCTTGTAGCACAGCAAAAGGAACATTTCTGATTCCATTCCTTTGTGGCTTTATTAGATCAGCGTGGGGAGAAACAGGATCCTCTGGATGTCTGCTGTGTGCTGGAGGGGATGGATCATCACCAGAGAGGAGCAAGGTGTTTTATTTTTCATGCAGTCACCAGGCAGTGCTGAATTAACTTGACAGGTGTAAAAGAAAAAATGCTTCTCTTTCCTACCCACAGCTAAAAATAGCAACAAAAAAAAGTGAGAAAAACAAGAAAGGGAGTGAGGAGGTGCCAGATGGTGACTGAGAGTCAGAGTGCCCATGAAGGCAGCAGAGGAAGTCTGTGAGAACCATTTTCCTTGGGCTTAGCTCTTCATCTCTCTAGCCCTGTTTGACTGGAGGTACAAAGGAGAGTCTGGCAAAGCTGTTGGTAGATGCCTGAATCTTCTTTTGGGTATAAAATGCATTTCTCCTGGAGGGTGTGGTGGGTTAAGGACTCCCCCTTGCCCTCCATTGGCCAGCCCAGCTCAGATGGCTTGGCAGTAAGCTAAAGCTCTATGTACAGCAAAGCTGAATTCACAAGCATATATACACAAGGTAGTTACAAGTATTTGCAGTCATATGCAACTTAGAAATCCAAACTCCCTCCTGGACAAAGAAACTGCCCAGAAGGGGCTGGAAGCCTCTCTCTCTCTCCCAGCCAGACAAAGCAGTCAGCCCAGCTTACCTGGTGTCTGGGAGTGAAGAGATTGGAGCAGAGTGAAGGAGAAGCAAAAGAAGCAGTGTCCCAGAACAAAGAGGGACAAACTACTTACATTTTGCTTTTTATCCCTTTCATCAAACCCAGGAATGATACAGACTTCATCATTATTTTCCTTTTACAACCAATGATCTCATTTCTCTCATTAAAACACTCCAGTTACCCTCCAGCAGCACAGAGGTAACAGCACAGTGGCACTGGCGAGCAAGGGTTTGTGCCATGGTGCTGCAGGGTAAAGGGAGATGAGGAAAGATCAGAGACAGGAATTGCTTCCTTATTTCCACAGTGTGCTGGTTTGAGGCTAATTGGAATACTTTAATGAAAAGAATTAAATGATAGGCTGTGAAAACCAAACACTGGTGGTGTCTGCATCACTCATAGGCTTGCTGAGATGTATAAGAACAAGAACACAAACACAGATAACACAGAGAGTCTCTGTCTCTCTAGCTGCTTGTGGGTCTTCTGGCCTCTCTGCTAACCTAACTAACCACTCTGCTTCTAACCCCCCTTGCCCAGCCTCCAAACTCACCTTGCACCTAAGGCAGACCCTGGGGTAAGGCAGAGGGGTGGGGAGAAGGTGGAAGGGTGGTTGGGAGCCCCTCCTGAGGACTCTGATTTCTGGGAGGGGGATTGTGTTTCTGTATTACCTTTAACTTGTCTATGTCTGTAACTATTCCTGTCTCATGTATATCTCTGCTTGTACATTGTGCTGAGCTGTAAATAGAGCTTCAGCCCTTAACTTCCAGCTGGCTGAGTCTAGCCTGGGGGATTTTATAAAGTGTGAGGGAGCAGGGAACTCCCAAACCATCACACACAGAAATCTGCATCATTTCTTTCTGAACAAAAAGAGGCTTTAAAGTAACTTTCTGATTCTGGAGGGGTGTTTGAAAGACCTTTGCTGTGAATGCAGTCAGACTCAATACACTGCAAAGTGCACTTCTAAGGACTGTCTAGTGAGTATCTGTGAGGTACCATTTGTGTGTTGCTGCTGGAGAGGCAGGGAATCACTTACCTTGGAAAGGACCTGTGACTTCATAGAGTCCAGTTGCTAACCTCACACTGCCAGGTCCACCCCTAAACCATGTTCCTGAGCAAATTTGATTTTCAGATTAGGAAGAGCGAACAATTTTCTGTTCCAACACCAGTGAGAGCTTCACTGTGTGGCCTGCTCACAGCGTTGTCTGCTGGATTGGGTACTGCAGAAAATCCCAGAGGCTGGCAAGGTTCAGCATACCAGAGAGGCTCCAGGAACTGCTGAGCAGATGCAGGATGAATCTCCTCTTTACACTATGGGAATCCTGTAGCTGGTCAGATCTGCAAGCAACAGGGAATAAGAGAGTGCTGCCTCTGCTTTCACCCAGGCAGCAGCAAGGTGCTCTGGTTGCAAATGCTCTGCTGCCTTCAACAGTCCAAAGAGGTAATGCAGTGAAAGATGCTGCACACCTAAGTGAGGCACAGTTGGTACACTGGTGGCTTGCATGCCTTTGTCTTATTGCTACTACACAGTGTATCTGCTGGCTGCCAGCACAGCCAATACTAGTTTCAAAGGGAATGGTGAGCCTGAGTAATGGAGCTCTCTGGTTTTGCTTTTCTCAGTTGTTCACAGATCTGTTTTGTCTTCCCCTGCCCCCCCCCTAGTTGCCTGACAGCCTTCTTGTACATCTCTGCATCAACCTTGGGGTGCCTGTCAATCACAGGAGTGAGTGCCTGTCAATCACAGAGTATCTAGCAATAGCATTGTTCTCCTGTAATCAGCATGATCCACAAGGACCAAGTTCAACTAACAGTGTGACTTCATTAGCCAGCATTGAAGGATTATGTGCACTTGAGAGCTACAAACTGCTACAAATACCAGTGTGGAAAGAGTGATCCTGAGCTTGAGGACAGCTTGCAGCCTGAGAGAGCAGCTCCTGTTCTTAGCAGTACAGCCCTAGGTAGTGATTTGTTCTGCTGGTGGCCATGGAAGCTGTAGTTGATACATCTCTTGAGCTACCTCTTTCTCATTCATTGAGTGCTAACATAAGTATTAGTTTTCTCCATCCCCTAGCCCAGACTCATCTTTGTTCTCCAGTCCCCATTCAGCCCTGCTGAGCCTCATCAAAAAGCTGTCTCCTACAGTATGGCTGGCACCTCTTGTGTGCCTTAGGAGCTTGCAGTTTAGCTGCTTCCTCTTCCAGATGTGGGGTGCAGACAGCCCTGAGAGTGCTTCAGTCCTGCTCCATTGCCCTATCTGAAGGCCATGCTGCTCCCAGGGCTTGCTCTGCTGGGCATGTTGGCAGAGTACAGATCTGCTCAGGAGGTACTGGCAGGCAAGTGCTCAGCCTGACAGATCTGCCTGATAGATCCTCTTGATCCACAAGGAGACAGTACTGTGTCTGACTTGATGATCGTGAAGGTCTTTTCCAGCCAAAGCAATTTTACAGGGATTTTACAGTCCCACTTGGTTCAGCCTTCGCCTGTTCTTTAGTGAGACTCCACCTGGTTTGAGCACCAGAGTCTTGTGTTCAGGTCATTCCTCTCTCCTTTGGGTGTCAATATCTCATCCAGCTGATGGCTGACAGAGCTTCCTAAACCTGCCTTGCTTAGGTCACAAGGCTGGAGTCCTTTCTGCAGCTGAGTTCTTCCTCATACTTGCACAGATCACAGGCTGGGAGTTTTCTTGTCATTTCCTTTCTTTTAGGTTCTACAAGATTGAGCTTCCTGGCTGGGACCTAAGAGGGAACATGAAGGGAACCCTGAGTGTCTCTGCTGGACTTTCAGGGTTTGCTCTGAGCTACAGAGAGGCTCAGGAGGTCTAAGCTCTCTGTTGTCTTCAGATTTGCCCTTTACCTGCTTCCTGGCATCAACTTTACAGGGTGAAGCAGTCTCCTCTTTCAAGGGGAGCTGTGAGGAAGTGAGGCCAAGCATCTCCCTGCTCTAACACACCCAAGATTCACTGTATCTGCCCAGGTGCATCACTCACCACAGGGTGCTGGGAGAAGGTTTTGTTTGCACAGGCAGAGACTGGAGAACATCTTTCTCATTCTTTCCTAGAAATCAGTATTTTTGTGTTCTCCTCTACAGGAATATAATGTTTTTTTGGTGACAGCTTTATGGCTCCTCTCTACTTTTAGGGTCCTCCTAAAACATCTGTCAAATGAAAGGAGAAGTTCAAAGCATCTTAGAGGATCTGATCTCAAATCTGGATGTAAGCACTCCCAGGCACCCAGCATGCCAGACTGGGCTTTAACACACTCTTTTCCCCACCAGTGTGCCATGTGCCCCATTCTGGGCACAGGACAGACTGGGCACAGGACCAGACTTCAACCCTTTCAAAGATTTTTCATTAACTTAGAACAGAAACTTCATTTTCAACCAAAAAGACTTTCATATGTGATGGCCTGAAAGCTCCTGTGGATGGACAAGCCCCAGGCCACAGCCTGCACTTGTCCCATTAGCACATTGAGGGGTAGCAGTGGAGGCTTGGTCTCTCCTGGTGACAGAAGGGGCTCCTGCTAGGCAGGACACTGTGCAGACATCCCTCTGCAAGCCCTGCCAGCTGGGGGGTACCCGAATGCTCTTTGAGCAGTCCTCATCGGCTCCACAGACTGTTGAATGAAGCACAGACTGGTTTGGACAAGGCCCCAGTGCAGGTCACTCTGCAGTGACAGGACCATCTTCAACTCATTCAGCATCTCCAGCTTGGAGCTTTGGGCTTTCAGCCTTGAGAGAAAAGACAGTGCTTGG
>WBNM01031639.1:98575-112494 GCA_013399055.1 Ramphastos sulfuratus | reverse complement strand
AAAAAAAAAAAAAAAAAAAAAAAAAAAAGAGAGAGAGAGAAAGAGCGATTCAGTCTTCAGATTTTTAATCCTTAGATTTTTTCAAGGGCTACCATTGGTTCAGGGCCAAATGTTGAGCAATTACATAGTACAAAAGGAAGTCCAGCCTGGAAAAAGTACAGCAAAGAAAAACCGTTTGGCTTTGGACCTTCTGTTACTGCTTTGTCTAGTATCACTGAGTGATTGTGATTTAAGCTACTGAAAGATGGCCAACACAATAACCCAAGATTTAAATATGCATGTTACTTGTCAAGTGAAACCGTATTTCATGATGTCTTACAAGACTGTTTTACATACAAAATAATTATATATATGCAAAACCTAGATCCCATGACAAAGTTTCTGACTCACTGAGTTCTACACTGTTTCCTGTTAAGAAATCCTTCCTTTGTGCATGTCAACAGTACCTTCGGTTATTGTGTTCAGTTTGCTTTTACAAGCTTCAAAAGCAACTTCCCTTGCCTCACCCCACCCCCACTTCGCTTTCTCTATACTTTTCCATAAATTACTGATATGTTGCTTATCTACTTTTCAAAACAATATACAATAATATAAATCATAGTGTTAATTGTTTTAAGGTATCGGACATGTTTTGTGGTTGATTTGTTAATAAAAATTGTAGTGGCTGGTGTAAGTACCTTTTATTCTTGCTTGTTATGGAAGTCAGAGGGAAAAGTACTGCAAGACTCAGATAAAAAATTCAACAAGCCTTTAGTTCTATAATAACTTCTTTTCATTACTGTTGAATTGTTTTGTTTTGTCTTGCTTTGTTTTTGGTTGGTTGGTTGGGCTGGTTTTATTTATTTATTTATTGTCCATTTACTACTCATGGATTAAGAGTTCTGGTGTATCTATCTGCTACTGTTTCTGTGCCTTCAAAAGAAAGTGAAGGAATGTGACTTCAGATATGAACATTTTCCACCACTGCTTTCCTCCCAGCAACATCAGCAAGTAGGTCCCTGTCTAGTTNCACTGCAGGCTCATGTTGAGCTTTTCATCAACCCAGACCCCAAGGTCCTTTTCCTCAGGGCTGCTCTCCAGCCATTCCCCACCCAGCCTGGATTTGTGCTTGGGATTGTGCCTACCCAGGTGCAGGACCCTACACTTGGCCTTGTTGAATTTCATGAGGTTGTCCTGGGCCCACCTCTGCAGCCTGTCCAGGTCCCTCTGGATGGCATCCCTGCCCTCTAGCAAGTCGACTGTGCCACACAGCTTGGTGTCATCCGCAAACTTGCTGAGGGTGCACTCAATTCCTCTGTCCATGTCAAGATTACAGCTGTCTACAGGTAGATTTTAGGTGACAACTGACAAACTAATTTTTTGAATGAGACAATATTCTCAAGTCAGTTGGATTATTTACATTCTCAGTTGGTCTGAGAGAGACAATTTTGAGAGAAAATATATATATTTCCTTCCAGACCATTGTCTGCAATGAGTCACAATTGGCACTATCAGGCACCTCCAAATACGTAATGCATTTCTATAGACAGTATTGATGTCTTTAGTAAAATGACCCATTGAGACAAATGATGTTCTCTGATCTTGCCAGATTGTTATGTATGACTAATATGTAATTTTTTGTGTATGTGGTGTGTGGTTTGTTTTTTTTTTTACTTTATGCTAGTGTCAAATGTAAGAATCAGCGTACTTGAATATGCTTAAATACAGGAGGGAATGTTGGTGCTTTTCACTAATACAAGTTCCCAAATATGAAGTGTTTGGATTGTTTTTTTGGTTTGGTTTGGTGTTTTTGTTCTGTACATGTTTTCCCAGGCATTAATATCTGGGATCTGCCTACCCAGAAACTTTGCACAAAAGGCACAAAGCCCAGTCACAGAGAAACAGGTCCAAAATGCAGGCAGGTCAACATTCAATTTAAGTTAATTTATAGTCCATGTGAGAAGGAAAAATCTTAGAAACTATCTTTGTGCAGTTCTAGCTATTGTACAAAATACTCGTAACAAAGATGACATCTATGAATACATAAAAAGTTAGAATTTTTACAAAAGTAATAGAATGTAAGCTAAACAAATGCAGG
This sequence comes from Ramphastos sulfuratus, assembly GCA_013399055.1. Classification (NCBI taxonomy): domain Eukaryota; kingdom Metazoa; phylum Chordata; class Aves; order Piciformes; family Ramphastidae; genus Ramphastos; species Ramphastos sulfuratus. The sequence continues at coordinate 110,417 of WBNM01031639.1, read as the reverse complement.
TTGTCATCCTTATAACCAACTACACAAATTTTCCTGTACCCAAACTGCTTTGAGATTGCAACTAGGAGTATATAAGTTATTTTATCTGCCTTTTTGATGAAATTCAGATTACTCAATAGTCTGGTTTAGCCCATGGCATTGTGATAGCTGCCGATGGTATGGACAAATGGATTTTTTAAATTCTCCACAGCTTTCCTGGGTAGGTTCGCCTACAAGGCTTTAACGTGGATTCATCAAATACATGTTACAAAAGTAGCGTGGGACTTGAATGCTCAATTGTAGCTGATCTGATACAGATGAATCTTATGCACAAGAAAACCTTTGTGCTCTTTCATTTTTCATACATTAACTTTAAAGCAAGCAGCAGGAAAATGTGAAAGAAAAATAAAGAAAGCAAAATAAGGTACTTAAAGCTTAAGAAGTTAGCTTCTTTTCAAAGTGGTGCATGGGTGGTACTCTCTAAATTCCTATTTTGTGAATAAGACTTGTGTATGCCTCCCATGTACCTTTTTGAAAAGATACTCTCAGTATTAGAACATTTGTATTTGTCTTTCATTAAGAAAAGGTAATGCAGTGAGTCACCTATTGAGAAAAGGGCTACAGAGCCACTACTGTCAAAGCCCAGGATTGTTGAAAAGAGAGACTGTGCATGTGAAATATCACAATTGCAAACTGCAGAACAATGTCTCTTGCATGTTCTCTCAATTCAAAATAAGAGATATCTCTGCTTAAACTCTTATCTTATTACTGATATTAACATCGGTCTTATTATTTGTTTATTTACACAACTCTGAAGCTTGCTAGTTACTTTATGTATACGTACTTGCTAGATATTTTACATTTGCCCTAGACAATATGCTATTTTTCTTCTCTCTTATTACTTTTCAAATTACTCCACAAGGCACAGTCTGTAGTTACTGTATGCCATTAGCTAAAATTTCAAACCATTGTAAACATGGAATTAAGATTTCAGTCAGGAAGAAGAGAAAGATGAGGTATGGTTGAGTCAGAAACTGTTTGTCTCTTTGCAGACAAACACCTTAATAATTAGCATTTAGAGGAAAGAAAAAAGAGATCAAAATGGGATTCTAATGGTTAATCACTTGTTACACACAAAACAAATTGTTTAAACTGAATTTTAAGAAGTGCTGATGCTGAAGGATTAAATAGATACTATGGTCAACTACATAAAATGCAAGTTTAGCTATGGGCATTGGTCCCAATGTCAGAGAAAAAAAAAAAAAAAAAAAAAAAAAAAAAAAAAAAAAAAAAAAAAAAAAAAAAAAAGGATTTGGAGAGAGGAGATGAGGAGAGCTAATCTTTGATTCTGCTGTCCAATGTGTGACTAAGAAATCTGATTTGTCCCAGGATGACAGTTTGCGGACTGCTGCAATTCTCTTCTCACCAGTCCTAAATGACACCTTGCTAGTTGAAAACTAGCTCCTACTGCGTCCTTCAGCAGCAGAACCGGGCACAACTCCTTAACTAAATCCCATAGCATGGGCACATCTTAGCCCAAAAGACAAAGTCAATTCAGCAAATCACTTTTGCTTCTCTGAGAACATACCAAAATATAGGTGTATGCTCACTCCACAGACTTGTTCTTAGGTCCTCTTGATTAGGATCTGTAGAACTTAACCTATTGATTCTAAGGATTTTTTTCTCAATTAGGAATTTCAGGCAGGGGTGGGGAAGGGAAGGGGTTGGTCTATTTTATTTTGCTTTTCTGTAGATTACTAACATAGTTTTCTAGACCTAAGCCATAATCGGTTGTTCTTGTGCAACACATTTAAAAGATATCATAGTCACAGCAAAATGTTATTATTACTCTTTCTTTCTTTTACTGACTCCAGAATGGGACTGCCTCACACACATAAAAAAGTCAACCCCCTATCTTTTGAATCTCAAATGCATTTTTCTGGCTGACAGTTTAAATTACCACCATTTTACTTCTTATCTACATATATCTCTTAGCTATATACACTCAATATTGGAATCTATATGCAAAGAGTGTTACTATTGTAAAAATGTTGCTATTAACTATTATGTTAAGTTGGAATTTAAATTGCACTAGAAAAGAGATACAGCCAGTCTAAACCAACATCATCGTAGGAAACATTAAAAAAAAATTCATCTGCTTTGTGGCATGTGATGACTGAGAACACTGTACCAAAGTGACACTATAGTAACTTATTTTCTAATCTAAGACTCTTATGAGACTTTTCAGAGCTACAGCCTAGCTACCTCTCTTACAGGAGACGACAAAAGTGTTGGAACTTAGTAAATTTGGTGTGATGATTTTACCTCATTCCACAGCTTCTGCGAAGATGTGCCCCATGGCTGTGTACTGAGGAGATGCCTGTGTAATCCTTCCACCGGCTGATCTCCCCTAACCTTATTTTACTTAAGACAGGCCTCAAATTCCAGCAAGACAAGTCCAGTCCTATAATCTGAGAAGATGTACAGCTCTGTGATCCTTGCTAGAGGCAGTTCTCACGTCCCTGTTTTGTAGTAGCTACATGAACTTAGCTAGGGAGGAAAGAGCATCTGGAACAAAGGTGCGCAAACCACACCTTGCTGTTTAAGATCCTCTATACCAGCATAGAAAAACTAGAGGCTAATACAGGCAGGCATTTTCTGTTTTTTTCCTACTGAAGAGCTGCACAAGAAACAGTAGGAAATAATGACAGGTGTTTGGCAATGGTAATCCTTTGGAATGTCTCATTACTCTATGGCAGAACAGATGCAAATCTCATGTATTCATTAGGTATGAAGCTTTCCTATACCCCAGAATATTTCTCTTTGGTGGCTGGAAATAAAATATTTACCTGTTTTACAAGAAGGTTTTCATCAGTAGACTTGAGGAGTTGATGTAAAGATCTTTAGATTCCAGGACATGGATGTCTAGTATCCATGTGAATTGGTCCTTTCGGAAGTACAAGATAATACTCATGCATAGGAACAATATTTTAAAATAAGTAAATATAGTTCACAATAAAACCTAAATTTTGACACAAAATTAAGATGAGGCAATAAAGTAATAGTTTGTCCCTACACACTCACCAAATAAAAACATTACTCTGTTCTAAATTGTGAGATGTGGAAAAAGTACTGTCAAATATTTATGTCAAATGTTTAAAGAAGGAAAACCTCTTCTAATCCTTTTTAATGTATATGTTTTCTTTTCACTATTCCTTTAAAAATAGTAACCACAGATTTTGCAGTCTGTCTGGACACATAAGATTTATTAGTACTTGTAAATGTGAAGAGGTTTCTATAATTGTATTCACCATTGCATTTAAGTTGGCTGCTCTGCAAGTCAGGTTTCAGGAAAGGCGAATATCTTTGCCCACAGTTTATCTGTTTTCAGTAGTCACTGAAGGTTTTTTAGAGTGGGGAAGCAGCAACTTTGCTGCTTCTCCATAATTCTGTCGGTAGTTTCCCATGCTCTGTCTCAGTTCAGAGCAGCGGTATCGATCTGCCTGTGAAGCGTGCTTCAAGATGTTGGTCTTGAGGGATAGTGGAAGACAAGCTAAACAGAATCACGGTCACAGAATCACAGAATGTTAGGGCTGGAAGGGACCTCAAAAGATCATCTAGTCCAACCCCTCTGCCAGAGCAAGATCATCTATACCAGATTACACAAGAACACATCCAGGTGTGGCTTGAATATCTCTAGAGAGGGAGACTCCACAACTCCCATGGGCAACCTATTCCAGTTTCTTACAAGAAGCACAACAGTTCACAACATGGTGATATAAGATAGTCTGGCTAAACTATCCTCATCATATACTTACTTGTAAGTTGCATCCTTGCAATCAATAAATACAGATACTATACTACCCAGTCTTCACTTACATGTATTAGTATTTCTAACAAATCTTACAGCAGAGGTCTCTTGTGTTTGTAGCCATCTATATTACAAAGAAAGAAATCACAAATCCTTTCACTGACATTTTTAGTGGATGGGTTCAAGTTGGTGGTGTAAGTTGCAGATAAATTTCTCTCACAGGACAGAAATATTTTTTACTGGTGGACTTCGCCATAGCTGTTTCCACAGAGATATCAAAGCTATAGCAAGGCAAATCTTTTTGACCAGATATTTGAAATACCTTCTTACCAGGTGGCTGTGTTATCTATCCTCCAAAAGTGTAATTTGTTTTAGACAAAAGTTATTTCTTATAGTTTTATTGGCATAATAAAGGCAGTTTATAATGTAATTCTGTAATTCATCATATGCACAGCACTGTTTGATGAATATATATTTTCTTGCCAAATACTTGTATACTTGCCAAAGTTTTACAGTTAATTAGATATTTGGCTTTATTTATTGGCTTCAATAAAGTTACCCCAAAGATTAAATTGGCCCAATGTTTATGAAATGCTAAATAAGAACTTAGCCTTGTGGGCTAAGTTCTACTATTAATTAGACAGAAAATACCAAACTTACTTTTACATTATGAACCTGACTCAGATTAGAACTATGCCTTGAGAAGCATTCCTTGATCTTCTGTGACCTGCATCCACTTTATTTTCATTTTCCAAACCAGCAAACATAATTTTTTAATTCTATTTATTTTTTCTTCTACTTCTTTATTTTTCAAATCTAATTTAAAACTCTATTTAAAATAGTAAAATGTTTGGGAAATTTTAGAGGCAAAGAATTCAGATGGAATGACTTGGCTCTTCTGAAAAAAACAAAACAAAACAAAACGAAAAAATCCAAAGAAGACACAAAAAACTCCAACCTAAACTGAATTTGAAAAGCAGAGTCTGTTTCTGGCATGGAATGGGCATAATGTTATTTGAGCAAAACTTTGGAATAAAGAATTAAAAAGGCAAGGGGCAGGAGAAGAGAAATGGAAGGTCTTTGTATAACAACCATTGTTTACTTTAAATGCAAAGGATATTCTTTTGAACTGAATATTCTGTTAAGTATTAAGCCAAAACCAAAATTATATGAATGGAAAGAAAGTAAAGACTTTGCCTCCCTGATGAATTATTTTAACTCCTGTGGAAAGTTTGATGGTCTGTCTTTCTCCTTATAAATAAACTACAGTGGTTTTATGACTTGTGTCGAGTCTTGGTTTATTTAATTCAGAAGAGACAGAAAAAGGAGACGCAGTAGGTACTACACAATGTATTGACAATTAAAGTAAACTGTGGCCAGCATAATACAACTAACTACTGAGGCTAGAGAGATAGAGATATTTATCCACTCCTACAAAGGAAGCATGTGTATTTATAGCATGATTTCAGCAACTCAGGTGGTTTACTTGGAGCTCCTACATCACAACAATGATTCCCAGTGAGGAATGATAGTCACAACATATCAAGTCTTCTACTTCTCTATTTGGTTATGAGTTGTTTGTTGGTTTATGGGCTATTTTTTTTTCCTTTGTCTCTTGGTGCCTTTTCTCTTTAAGTCATAAGGCTGTTAAAGTTAAATAAATTTTTTTTTTCATGTCGACATGGTGTTTGGGAGTCAGTGCACAGTGTACTTTATAACACAGAGATGACTCAGAAATACAGGTTATCTGTTTTTTCTACAGTTTTAGCAGCTAAATAAGGTTGCCTGCCTAATATTCTTCCACCTGCTACCTATTCTTCATTTGCTCAGTGTGCGTCTTTGTTTTTTAGATTTCTGTCTTTCCTGGATGGTTGAAAGTATTCTTTGATGTCTTTAGTGGACTGGAGCTTGGGGATTTTGGGGAGCATATCAGAAAGCAAACTCTAATCCAGAGTGCAGTACATACCTCCTGTGGACAAACAGGTGGGAGTGAAGACTATAGGGTCAAGAAGGAGAGCTTAAACTCCATCTCCTGCAGTTCCCAGTAAAACATTTTCTAACAATATTATGCAACCCAGTTCAAGCTATCCTACCCACAGCCTCCAGCCTCGGTGCAGCCAGGCAGTCATGCACCTGAGCCAGTTCCTCAATACAGCTCCCCACACAGCTGCACAAACAGCTGCACAGCCACAGGGGAGGCACTGGAGCAGGTCGGCGTGGGACGGTGGCCTGGACCACACATCCTGGAAACACACATTCTTGTTTGGGAGGAAGGGTGGTTGGTGCAACGTGTAGCTAGTTGTGAAACAGGTAAGGCAAAACCGTGTGAAATAAGTGATAAGCGTGATTTGTTGCAGACAGTTTGTCAGCAAATGCCAGTTCTTGTGAAAGATAGAATAGTACTGGAAATATGCCATGGAAACAAGATCTTTTCAGTCAAGTGGTAACTAACATGAAATTGGGACACGAGGATTGACCTCACTAGTAGAAGACAAGGAGTGACAGAGAGATGATAGCTAGTAACTTTTGTTTACGTTATTCACAGTATGTCTACCAACTTCACCTTCACTGAACTACTTGATGGATCCCTGAGCAACCTGACCTAGTTGCAGATGTGGAGTTAGATAAGATGACCTTTGAGGGTACTTTCCAACCCAATATATTCTATGATCCTGTTCTATGATTCTATTTCTTTGGAGGGACAACTCTGCTTTTGTTACCCAGGCTCTTCTCCACTTTTCCATTCCATTCATTGTACACTATAAAATGGCATGATGTTACATGCTTGATCTGCAAGCTCTTGTGTTTCAAAGGTCTATTTTACAGCTTTTCTAAAGAAATTCACTTTTTCAGGGACGTAGTGGCCTTATGGAGTCTTGAGTTATGCAAAGTGTACATCCCCACTGATGTACTGAGACAGGGATCCCTTCATGTTAGATGTGTACCACTGACCACCGCCAAAGGTTGCTTCACGGAAAGTGTTTTTCTTGCAACAGATTGCTAGGGGAAAATATCACTAGGATTCACAAGATTTGGTTTATCTTTCTACAGAATATGACCTATATGACATAGATGGTACATAGGAGAGATTGCAGATCCAGGGCCACAGCAGTGGCTTGAGAGTGTCTGTGGAGGAAGATTATTCTTCCTTTTCTTTCTCTGCAGAACAGACAGAGGAGCAAACAGCCTGTGCTGGTGGATTTGCCCCTAAAAGCATCTAGCTCCTCTGTGATTGACAGTGATAGCACACGTACTTTGAAAGCTCTAATGTTGATGATTAAGCCTTAATAAAAGCAAATAAGGTGGTGTCTGTGTGTACCCTAGTCAGCCAAGCAGATATCTACCTGGCATCTTGTAAATTAATCTGGGTGTTTATGCTGTAGATCATGATGAACGTGTTGCTATAGCAACGTACATTTCTTCCATTTTTTTGCTGCTAATTATCCTAACATCACTACCAGCTACTAAATCTTTGAATTCCTAATGAACGCATGCGGAAGGCAGTTTCTTGATATATCTCTCCTTATTATATCATCAGGATGAGATAATTAAAGATTAATGGCTATTGATTATTTAGGGAGTATTGGAGGCTGTCATTCTAATACACACATGCTTGTGCACCCAGCAGATCTGCAGGATTGTGCTTGGCTCATTCTGCCAATCTGCTCCAATTGTTGGTGAAATCATGTTCAGAGAGTGCACTTTCTGTCAGATGCTCAGTGCACTGCTTCTACAGACTTCCAGCCTTTGCCAGATTGAGCTCTGAGTCCCTGAATTCACCTTTCCTCACTAGCAGCACTGTCACAACACCTATGAAAATAACCCATTTTTCTCCTGTTTGTGGTTTGGGGTTTTTTTCATTTGAGAATTTTTTTTTTTTTTTTTTTTTTTTAGAGGGGTGAGTGTTCATTTGTGAGTTTTATAGGTCTCTCTTTTTTTTTTTCCCTTAACTGCAATACAAAAGCAAAAATGTTACCATCCTGGATGTTGTTGAGGCTGTGAATGATGGAGAAGACACAGGGCAATAAAGACATTTCAGAGTCTGTAGTTTTTGGCCATAGGGAGACTCAAACACATGTTGATGATGTTACCACCCCAGCTTCAAGCTTTCTTTGTAAAATATCACAAGTCCATGGGGCCTGACGAGATCCACCCACGAGTCCTGAGGGAACTGGCAGATGAAATTGCCAACCACTGTCCATCATATTTGAAAGGTCATGGCAGACTGGTGAGGTTCCTGCTGACTGGTGAAGGGCAAACATAACACCCATCTTCAAGAAGGGAAAAAAGGTCGACCCTGAGAACTACAGACCAGTCAGCCTCACCTCTGTGCCTGGCAAGATCATGGAGCAGATCCTGCTGAAAGCTCTGCTAAGGCAAATGGAAAACAAAGCAGAGGTGATTGGTGGTAACCAGCATGGCTTCACCAAGGGCAGATCTTGCCTGACAAATGTAGTGGCTTTTTATGATGAAGTCACAGCGACAGTGGACAAGGGAAGGGCAATTGATGTCATCTACCTGGACCTGAGTAAGANGGAGTGGGTCCAGAGGAGGGCCACAAAGATGATCAGAGGGCTGGAGCAGCTCTGCTATGAGGACAACTGAGAGAGTTGGGGGTCCTCAGCCTAGAGAAGAGAAGGTTTCGAGGAGACCTTCTAGTAGCCTTCCAATATCTGAAGGGGGCCTACAGGAAGGCTGGGGAGGGACTATTTATAAGGTCTTGCAATGACAGGACAAGGGGCAATGGGTTTAAACTGGCAGAGGGGAGATTTAGACTGGATGTTAGGAGGAAGTTGTTTCCAGTGAGGGTGGTGAGGCACTGGAACAGTTTGCCCAGGGAGGTTGTGGAGGCTCCCTCCCTGGAGGGGTTGAAGGTCAGGTTGGATGAGGTCTTGAGTAAGCTGTGCTAGTGGGAGGTGTCCCTGCCTATAGCAGGGGGATGGAACTAGATGATCCTTGAGGTCTCCTTCCAACCTTATGATTCTATGATCACAGCTATAATTTTGTTTCAGTATTGTAATGTCAAGCTCAAAGCTCCTTCAAGATGGGTCTTTAGTATCTCAGAACCACAGAATACATTGGATTGGAAAGGACCCTCAAAAGTCACCTTGCAGTGTGGTTCTTCACCTGACAATGATGGAATCCTTTTTCCTCTGGAAATCCGGTGCTGCTCTGTGGGTTGCCATCTGTCCCTAATATTGCTTGGATATTTCAGAGTTGCTAAAATTATTTAGACAAGAGAGGAAATATTAACTGAAACTGGAAAATTATGTAAGAATCTAACTAATTGGAGCAGTAAGAAGAACTAGAAAAAGTGATGCCGATCAGCCAGCCATAAGTGCATCAGGGGGGATTTAGGGCTTTTTTCCAGAGTTTACATCATAATTAAAGCTACATTACACAATACTTTTATTGCCCAGATAACTTCTCCTTGGCTCCTATGCATACATATGATGGGCTGCATTTTGATTCTCCCTGAATTTTTCAGCAGTGTAAAATGAGAGTGACTACACTAAGCACACCGAGATTTAGATTAGAATTCAGGGTAGCAACTCCATACCTTCAAAAAGCTCTATAATTTCTGTAAAGTAGTGGTATAGAAAAATACTGCTGGGAAAAAACGTGTTGAGAATTGCTTCCCAACTGAGATCTTGAGTACCATTTTCAGCAAAAAAACCCAAAGTATGAATGTTGTATTATGTGCGTTTGCAAATGGAATGCTAGCAGTGCCTTAATTAGTGTTTGTAGCAGTGCACGTTGGAGTACAGTGGTGTTTAGGATATGCATTATGTCCACCTAATGTAATTACTTTCTCTTATATTTCGGTATTACAATAAGCCATAAAACAATTAGGCAACTTTTCAAGTTTATCAAGGTAGCAGAAGCAGAGAAATCTTTAGTTCCACTTTTGCTGAGTGGATCCTGAATACTGGCAGCACAGCAGTGATTCACGCCACAATCGTGGCATGAAGAGCTGATGAAATTTAGTCTTCCTTCTGGATTTTCTGCATACAGAGATTAAGTATGCTGTGGAGCAGAGATGAGAACAAAGGAAAGAACCCAGTTCCTCAAAGTCAACAAAACAAGTTTACAATAGATGTGCTTTTTTTTCCTCCACGTGCAAGAAAACTCTCTCACTCATCTGTTGTTTTGCTTAACAACCATCATAGAGAAACAATGCAAAGCTATGCAAGTGAATTTTACCCTTATATGGTTGTCGCCAGGTCATCATCAGCTGAGTGTCTTCAATTTACAAGAGGAAAAAAAAAAAAAAAAGGAAAATCAAATTAGATGCACAGAAAGCTGTACTGAACCTGAGTGCTAATTTTGATCTAAGCTAATTTTATTTCAAACCTGGAACAAGTTAGTTTTGAGTAGAAATGATGTCTGTCTCCATTTTTGCATACCTTCCACTATAAATCAAGAAGAGTGTTCCAGCTGAGTTTTGCTTTGAGTTTCTTAGTTCATATGAAAGTCAAAATGAAACTCATGATTGTGTGAACCAAAACTGGAGAAAAAAATGCACACAGCTGTAGACAGTATGCCACATGCACAGCAGTGGTGTCATAGCAAATATTAAGGGCAATGCATGCAAACAACAATGAAAAGAAAGAAATATTCTGATCTCTTTGTATTTTGGTGGACTCCTGTGCATTTCCTCAGTGTAAGTTCTGGACACATCATTAGGATTTGTGCATAAGAGAAACAACTCTTCCAAGCTGTGAAGATAAGAGTTTCACAAGCTTGGAAGTAATACACCTCTTAAAAGTTCAAGCTTATTTTCTTACACACACTCCCAAGTACACTGAGAAGCAATTTGTCTGACATATTTTAGTGGACATTTGAAAAGGACTGAGGGATGAAAGATTGTAGTAATAATAATTATTCTCGCCACTATACCCACCTCTGTATACCTCCCTAACTTCTCTCACTGATTAAACCACTTACTCCTCCCATTGATTTTATTATTATTCATATTATAATTACACTAAGAAGCCCATAAGGGTTTGCTTTTGGTTAAACCATATATCAGTTGAAAATCTATCTGCTTCTAACGTTGGTGAAGCATATGAGGAGTAGACCAAATAGAGAGGAAAGGCAGTCATCAGTAAGCTTGAAGATGATACCAATTTAGGTGGAAGTGTTGACCTGCAGGAGGGTAGGGAAGCTCTGCAAAGGGGCTTGAATAGATTGGATCAATGGGCCAAAATTTAACAGGACAAGCTTCAAAAAGGCCAAATGTCAGATCCTGCACTTGGGTGACAACAATCCCCAGCAACTCTATAGGCTTGGGGCAGTGTGACTGGAAAGCTGTCTAGCAGAAAGGGACCTGAGGGTTGTAACAGACAAACAACTCAATATGAGCAAGCAGTGTGCCCAGGTGGCTAAGAAAGCTAATGACATTCTGGCTTGTGTTAGCAATGTCATGTCCAGTAGGAGTAGGGAGGTGATTGTCTCCTTGTACTCAGCTTTGGTGAGGCCACACCTCGAGTATTGTGTTCAGTTTTGGGCACCTCAGTACAAGAGAGATGTAGAGGTGGTGGAGTGAGTGCAGAGAAGGGCAATGAAGCTAGGGAAGAGCTTGGAGAATAAACCTTATGAAGAAAGACTGAAAGAGCTGGAGCTGCCTGGTTTGAAAGAGAGGAGGCTGAGGGGAGACCTCGTCACTGTCTATGGAGAGTGTGATGTATGGATGTTGTGGAGAGCTTGGTGTTGGTTTCTTCTCACAGGTAATTAGTGATAGGACAAGAGGGAATGGCCTCAAGGTGTGACTGGGTAGGTTTAGGCAGGACATTAGGAATTTTTTATTCACAGAAAGAGTGGTCAGGCATTCGAGGGCTGCCCGGGAAGGTGATTGAGTCACCAGCTCTGCATGTGTTTAAAAGTCATTTGGATGTGGTGTTCGAGGACGTAGTTTAGGGTAAACCTTGTAGAGTAGGGTTATCAGTTGAACCTGGTGATACAGATACTTGATTTCCAGTGTGAACGTTTCTATGATTCTGTGATTCTGTGACACTGTTCAAGGCTATTAAAGCCATTGTTTCTCATTTT
>WBNM01031639.1:62955-98540 GCA_013399055.1 Ramphastos sulfuratus | reverse complement strand
AAAAAAAATGAAAGGAAAGAAAAGGAAAGGAAAGAAAAGGAAAAGAAAACAAAGACCCATCCCAATCATGTTATTTATAGGTTCAAGACTTTCTGCTGATTTTAATTGAAGGAACATTTTAAACATTTATCCAGGCTTTCAAAAGCATGTATTAGTCATTGACTTATATATTCTTCTACATGTGCTCAATATTTAGGCAATTTACTATTTTTATCTTAATTAAGATAGATCTTCTCAGCCAGCAACAAGCTAAGTCATCTGTACTGTCATAGCAGTCAAGCCGCTGAGGCGCTGAATTTTGAGATGTGTCTGCCTCAGTGGGAGGGTTCCTAGAAGAAACATTCACTTCTGTGGTGCTGTCGTTTAGAAAGGAACATACATAAACCCGCCTGGCACTGAAAGGCTGGAGAAGCTTACTCTACCCACCTTTAACAGTAGGTTAAGGAGCAAATTTCATTAAAAAAAAAAAAAAGTCAGAAAGAACTTTTCGACTCAGTAAACACAAGACCCTTGTCACCAAAAGCTGTTCAGGGTAGAAGGCGCATTTTTTTCTCCAAGTAATTTAGCCACATGTAGAATAAATTAAATGTTTAGTGTCATGTTCTCAAACACTGGAATAGCCTCCTCAAGGGGTTGGTTCAGTCCCTATGCCTGGAGGTGTTTAAAAGATGCAGAGATGTGATAGTGAGGGGCATGATTTAGCACCAGACTTGGTAGAGTTAGATAATGATTGGGCTCAATGATGTTAAAAGTCTTCTCCAACCAAAATGATTCTACAATTCTACATTCTAGCATTCTATAGGAGGGTTGACAGGGCTCTCAGTAACCTGATCTATTGAATGATGGCCTTGCTCACGGCAGGGGTGTTGGACTAGATCACCTTTGATGGTACCTGCCAATCCAAACCGTTCTATGATTCTATAAGTCTATGTTTCTGAGTCCAAACAGATATATTCTGAATGATATTCACCAAATATTTTCTGTGCTTTGGGAATAGATTCTGTGGTGACACTCCATTACCTCAAGACAGATTAGATGGTCATGGTAGTTCTCTCTAGGTGAAATCTCCCTACAGTCATGTCTACTGGCAGTGTCAAGTGGTGTGTCTATTTAATACCCAAATACTCTGGTATCTAAAGCAGTGATCTGTGACCCATCTGGAAAAAACAAAAACAAAAACAAAAACAAAAAACGATCAAACTTATTTTACATATAGTCTGGATAAGACCATATTTTTATATGTTATATTTTTATATGTTGCATTTTCATGTGTTTACTATGTTTATTGATGATCTGGGTGAGGGAATTCAGTCCACCATTAGTAAGTTTGCAGATGCCACCAAGGTGGAAGCAAATATTGATCTGCTAGAGTGTAGGAGGGCTCTGCAGAGCGACCTGAACATGCTGGATAGATGAGCACAGTCCAAGCACATGAGNTGGCACTAGATGATCTTTGAGGTCTCCTTCCAACCTTACCATCCTATGATTCTATGATTCTATAATTCTATGATTCTATGATTCTATGATTCTATGATTCTATGTCCAGAGGAAGGCAACAAGGCTACTGAGGGGGCTGAAGCACAGCCCTATAAGGTGCAGGTAAGGGACCTGGGGTTCTTTAACCTGGAGAAGTGGAGGCTCAGAGGAGACCTTACTGTTCTCTACAACTACCTGAAAGGAGGTCATGGCCAGGTGGGGGTTAGTCTCTTCTGTTTGGTAACCAGTACAGAATTAGAGGACACGGCCTCAAGCTGTGCTGTGCCAGGCCAGGTTTAGGCTGGATATTAGGAAAAAAAATCTTCACAGAAAGAGTGATAGGCCATTGGAATGGACTGCCCAGGAAGATGGTGAAGTCACCATCCCTGGAGGTGTTTAAAAACAGAACAGATGTGGTGCTTAGTGCCATAGTTTAGTGATTAGATAATGTTGGGCAATAGGTTGGACTTCATGATCTCGAAGGTCTTTTCCAACCTGGTTAACTCTGTGATTGTGATTCTCTGATTCTGATATGGAGAAGCAAATCTGATAGCTCATCTTTCAAGATCATTTTTGGGTCTCTAATAATGAAATAATGAAATAATATATGAAATTATGAAAGTGCAAGTTAAATTATGGATATCTATTCACGATAGCGTAAAATCAGCAACCTAACCAAAGAAATACACCTAGTCTTACCTTTTCACATTCATGGTAACATCTCCGTAGACTTTTGCAGAAGAGCAGTATTAAATTTAGAAACTGCTTACCTCGTTCTGGCAAGCAAATTTCACAAGGTTTAGAAATTTACTTCTTCATATGAATATATTTGGATTAATCAGAACTGGTGGTATTTGATAGAAACACAACATCATTTGAACATTTCTGAACAAAAAGCAGCTTGTTCTTCTTTTGAGTCCAAACAAACTAACATGGAAAGAAAACTGTGGGGAAAAAATGAAGAAATAAAGCTTTTCCCAAATTTCAGAAGAAATATTGTGGGAAAAAATTATTTATTGGGAAATACTGAAGAAACAAACAAACAAAAAAATCAGTCACAACAGTTGTTACTCTGTTCTCTTATACATTAATGTTACAGTCAGCTCTGGAAAATTCACTGAGGTAAATTGCATAAATGTATATTTCCCCTTCAGTTTTTCTTCCTCCATCATGCAAGAAAGAGAAAGTCATGATGTCCTGTGCCTAATGGCATCTTAGAAAGTATGAGTGGGTCTTTTTATTTTCTAGTCCATTCTCTATGCTCCCATTTGCAGCTCTGAAGTTTGCACACAGTCTAGCAGAATTACTGTCTCCCATGTTTAAAACTCCAGCCATTCTGCTGTATCTGTGGTTCCTTCAGCCTTGATTTGCACCCTATGTGTAGTCACAATATTCACCATACAAATGAAGATGATGCACATAACTAGATACAATATATATAATTACATGTGTGTACATATATTTTTAATATATATATAAGGATGCACATACACATGCACACAGAGAGATATATACATTTATATATATAAATTACCTCCAGTGATAACAAATATAGCAGTTTTTATTTCTTCCTGCTGTTGCTCACAAAGACTACAGGGGGAAACAGCCCTGAAATTGCCAGAACATAAGTTAAACAACACTGTTTTGTTATAAAAATGCAAATTGTTTACAGCAATTTGTAATATACAGATATGTTTTAAATGGGAAAATCCTAGCATTGCCTACTTGAATTTTAGCAGTTAAGTATAATTCAGCACTACTTTAATTTTCTATTATATTAATGCTAAGTGATTTTCATGCACATAAGATTCAGTGTGCAGCCCAAAGTAGCAGCGGATAGAGAAAACTAAAATCCTTCTAGCTGGTGCTGAGAGATAAAGAAACTGAGTTGTTTTTAATATCAGGAGTAGATTTATGGTAAAATTAGATGTCGGGCTAATCTCTAGACATTATCCATGCTCCCTTCATAGAACGAACTCTTCTCTACAGTTTTTGCATGTGTTCATTTAAAGCGTTGCCTACTCAAATTACCAGTCTCTGCCTAAGCAAATTTGATCAAGTGCAGGAAATAACCCTGAACTGACTAGTGATAGGGAATAGGCTGCATCAGAAGAAGCATGGTCAAGATCATGCAAGACAATTCTGCCATTTTGCTCTGGTGACACCTCAACACAGGAAGGACATGGACCTGATGGAGTAGGTCCAGAGAAGGACTGCCAAATTCACCAGCAGGATGGGACACCTCCCCTGTAACAACAGGCTGAGGGAACTGGGCTTGTTCAGCCTGGAGAAGAAAATGCTCCTGGGTGACGTAATAGTGGCCTCCCAGTACCTGAAGAGGTGTACTACAAGAAGGCTGAAGAGAGGGTCATTTACAAGGGCCTGTATTGATAGGACAAGGGGCAATGGTTTAAAATTAGAGAAGAGAAAATTTTGATTGGATGTTAGGAACAAGTTCTTTACCATGAAGGTGGTGGAACACTGAAACAGGTTGCCCAGGGTAGTAGTTGAGACTCCGTCTCTAGAGATATTAGAGGTGAAGTGTGACAAGGCTCTGAGCAACCTGATCTAGTGGAGTACGTCCTTACTCACTGTGATGGGGTTGGACTAGATGATCTCTAGTTGACCCTTCCAACCTAAACTATTCTATGATACTTTGAGTACTCAAATATCTGCATCGCACAGAACTGACTGTATCCAGGTGCCAGTTTTTTGACCTTATAGCAGATGTTACCTTTGGAGGATGTTAACTAATTCTTGAGCTTTCCATGCAAAGTAAGGAAGTCCTACTGTTCTGTAAGTTGCATTATAAGATCTGGACGAAGTCATGATAGTGAAAAGAACAGATACAAAGGCTCTGCTCTTCTGTTGCCAGAATAAAGGATCTTTGGTGGCTGAAGTCTTGTCTCACAGAAATCAGAGAATGGAAACTTTTACTCACTAAGGACATCTGTGTATCAATGAGCTGATTTTGTTTGTACAAATAGTTTCACTATAACTAACTGATACTATTTCTGAGGAGAATCTAGGGTTTCACCGGTGACTGGATACTAAAATAACCCATCACAAAGAGTTTTGTCTCTAAAGTGCCTTGCCAATCAACAAAATTGGATCAGGCAGCCTTGTAAGGAACATTCAGTCATATACTTACGCCTTCCAAAAGCATTTTTATTCTTTTCTTCTGAGGAGCCCAACTTAGGAGACCAGGAACTGGTTCTTTTTCAGTGTGCTCAGTGGGTATGCCAACGTCAACAACACGTGATGCCGCAGAGCTCGCACAGGTCAGCAAATACAGCACTCATAATGGGTGCTATTGTGATGATAAAGGTATCAAAGTTTTCTGCTGATGTCAACACGAGGGCAGAAAAGGTATACCAATATGTTCTTATAATCAAAACAGTCTTAGCCCCCTTAGCCTATGATAAAATCAGAGCTACTGCATGTACAACGACATATTTTTACATACTAATCAAACTGAAAAAACATTTTTCCAGAGACCCTATACCATCATTTTCTGAAGTTTTATTACAGAAGTTCTGTACCTATCATTTTCATATGCTTCCTTAACCAGCAAATGATGTGGTAAAATTGTGGGTAGTGGCAGCATGAAGAACAGAACCATTTTAATTTGTCCCATCTGGCATATTAACATTAATAAAAGATGTTTAAAAAGAAATGCCTTGAAAGGCTTTCACCTACTGATTTAACAAGATAATAAGGAAAGCTTGCAATCTGCCACTAAATATAACTGATAAGAATAAGAGTGAGTTTAAAATGATGATAACAAAGATTAACCTCCAAAACACTGATATAAAAAGGAAAAAAAACCCCTGCTGATTGCAACATATGAACATTAAAACTGGCAACCAAACTGTCTATTATTTTTGGTTAATAGGGTATATCCAAGTACTGCCTATTGCAAATTTAACAAACACTGTGAACCATCAAGGGACTTTACACCAATCAGGTCAATGCAGAGATGGAGCATTCCTAACCCTATAATTGCCCACTGAGGGTACCCCATACTGAGGAATTAACTGCTCTTTGATTGTTCCATTAAAATTTAACCAATGAATCATCCTATTTTCAGGCTGCTCTAAGGGGGGAAGCAACATTTTTAATTTGTCTAAAATAATTATACCATTACTTATTTTGGTTGTTTGTACTCCAGTATTTAAACACACTGAGTGGTTTGTCAGAGGCAGAGAGGGCTGGCCAGGGAGTGTGCCAATTATTCCCCTCACACTGCCCTGCTAATTCCCATTTTTCAGTCACATGTGCCCACATTTAAATTTAGTGAAAAAACAATGGAATGCTCAGGATTTTCACAAGTGTAGTAGTGAATTTTGTCATACCCTTCCTTCCCCCAGCAACCTCTTCTGATGCTGAAAATGAGCTCAATCTTCTCTCTCTTCGTGGCCTGCCTCAGAGCCACTTTTTCATCCCTGCCATGCTCTGTTTCTCAAAGAGAGATTTTTTTCCTTTTCATTGTTCACAAAGATATTTGTATTTGAGTCTGTGAGAAGGTGGACGCTCAATTTTTGTTCCCAGGAAAACAACAGTTGGGTTAAGACATGGCTGATACTACAAAAGCAAGATTCACCTTCTGTGTTCCCAGCTGAGATGAAAGAAGCTGATAGCACCCAACTAAGAATTCTGGAGTCATAGAGGTGTGCAATAAACCATTTTTAAAGGAGTGTTGTCCAAGCTTACATACCACACTCACCTCTTATGCACTACTTAAAAGCATTTGTAACTCAGGTAAACAAGTCAGATGAAGGTGAGAAGCAAGTTTCTGAGGCAGACTCAATGAGTGTCACAGAAGAACTCAGCTGGGGAAAGGACAGCCTACCTTCCGTGCTGCCCTTGTTGCTCCAGAGCTCATCCTGTCTTCAGGAGATGTTGCCAATCTTGCTAAGCAGCAAAGTGCAGTTTTGACATGTAGAANCGGTTGCTGTCTGGGCTGCGCATGTATGCTGCAGGTTCAAGTTGAGCTTTTCATGAACCTAGACCCCAAGGTCCTTTTCCTCAGGACTACTCTCCAGACATTCCCCACCCAGCCTGGAGTTGTGCTTGGGATTGTGCCTACCCAGGTGCAGGACCTTACACTTGGCCTTGTTGAATTTCATGAGGTTGGCCTGGGCCCACCTCCCCAACCTGTCCAGGTCCCTCTGGATGCCATCCCTGCCCTCTAGCAAGTCGACTGTGCCACACAGCTTGGTGTCATCTGCAAACTTGCTGAGAGTGCACTCCATTCCTTTGCCCATATCTCTGACAAAGATGTTAAACAGCACTGGTCCCAGCACTGACCCCTGAGGGATGCCACTTGTCACTGGTCTCCAGGTAGACATTGTGCCCTTGATCACCACTCTCTGTGTGCACCCATCCAGACAATTCCTCATCCAGTGAGTGCTACACCCATCAAGTCCATGTTTTTCCAGTTTGGTGATCAGAATGTCATGTGGGACAGAGTCAAATGCCTTATGGATACAAATGATCTGTATGTCTTGCCAAAACCCCGTGATGCCCTATCAGGAAACTAAGGATCAAGATGCAAGAGAAAAATCATGTGAAAAATACCTGAAACTGATGTAAATGTCAAAATATTTTAAAATATCATAATTTCCATTAGCTATATAAATAGAACAGAAAGGAAAAAAATTACAATGGCTGTAACATAGCTGTGACAAAGAGACAGTGAGAAGTAATAGCATCTATCACTGTTTACAGAAATAATGGGTTTTATTTAGCATATCTATTTTCAACCAGTTAGTGTATGTATTGCAATGTGTTCATGTCTCCAAATCAGGGATCAGATTACAGAGTATGACAGAAGATGAATTAGGGAGATGGAACAGTAACAAGACAAAAGTTTATTAAAAGGTTAAGAGCTCTTAAAACCAGGTTCAGTCTAGACAAATCATGCCATTGAATTCATAAGGAAGCTGAAGGAAATCTGTGGAAAATATCAGAAGTTTAAGAGATGTTTTTAATGCTTACTCAATGTAGGAAAAGGCTATCCAGGATATAAAATGGCTGACGTTGCTGTTGATTTAAAGAGAGCCTGAAACGCAAGAATTTTATGAACTTTTTCCTTCTGTTTTAGCTCTGATACTAAATACCAAGCCTTGATGTAGTTGAGGAGAAAATATGACAAGTAGATTATATTTAGGAAAGTTCCTAAAATCAGGAAACATTCTTAATTGGTCTAATGGCTCAGGTGCTTTTAAAGACACCTTGCTGGAGGAGAAACAATGTTAAAACTGTGGGGTTTTGGGAAGAATTTCAAGACATACTTTCATCAGTTGATGGGATATTTCCTTTTTTGGGGATGGGGGCTTCCTTTGCTTCTGCATTCGGATGTTTCAATGGGGGCCTCGGATGCCTTTTCTCTCACCACACCAAATGTCTTATTTCACTGCTATCAGTGGTAACATCATCACGTGTTTTGCTTTACAGCAGATGTTACTATCTTCCCGTATTTTTAGCACTCAGATGTCTAAACTTGTCTAAGCCTGGTTAAACTATGTGATAGCAGAACTTAAGCAGCCACCAGCATTTTTATTGTACTAATGTTCCCACCACCGCCACCACCAGAGTAGATTTACTGAAGATAATTTGTTTGACAAGTCCAATGAATTAGAGAAGTGATTTGTCATATAGTGTCATATTCCTTTCCTGAATATTTGTACCTTGCACAACAAAATGGGAATGTGGTCCAGTTCTAGGGCTCCATCACCCACCCCCTCCTCCTCCTCAGCACCACTAGCACTGCCCAACACCGTCATTCAAAAAGGTAAACACGTTTTATTTCATAACATATTCCAATATGTTCAAAATGTATTTTGACATATTCTTCTTCCTTAGCTATGCCTATTTTCTAAACACCCTGGCACATTGTCAACACTGCTGATTCACTGTGGTCTGTCTTTGATTGCTGTGATATCAATTAAAATTGGAAAGATGTCACAAAGAACTGTTGAGGAGGGGAGGAAACTGCATTTATGTCCTACAACAAGAATGTATGTGCACATCTGATTATTCACAGGATTACAAATTCATAACATAAATTTAACCAAGGTTTGCATACTGACAGTTGTATAACTGACAACCAAACCCTTTAAAATGCTGCAAAGATCTGACTCAGTTACATAAATGAGCACAGGTGAATAATCAAATACTGACATCCTGATCTGAAAATTTCTTTTTTGTTTTCCTTAATGCAAGCCTTTTTGTTGAAGACATGTGAAATGTGTGACTTGAACACACGTTGTAAGCGTCACTGATAAAAGGAATGCTCGGTTAAAGACACCTCTCCCTACACTCTTAAAACAGAGACAGGCTTCACATGGAAATTAGGGTGGACAGAGAAATTAGGGTGGTACTCTCCCCTCTTTAACAGAATATGGAGGACCTATCAAGACATCATCTAAGTTTTCTGTTCACCCAAGCTTCTCTAGATCAAATGATATTGAAAGAGTCATGTATTACAAGCAGCTTACAGAACCATAGAATCAGAGAGTCATAGAATCATTGAATTGTTCTGGCTGGAAAAGACATCTAAGATATCGAGTCCAATCATTAACGTAACACCACCATGGCCGTTAAACTATGTCCTAAAGGGCTATGTCCAGTTACACTGTAGCCTTCAGTGTTTCTGGCTTTCACAGAAACACCTTGCCACATTAGCCTGACAATAGTAGCACACCATCATACATCAGGATTACTGACACAGTGAGTGCAAACTCGAAGACTTTAAGCATGATGTAAGCTTCATTATCTAAGAATCTACATGTAGACAGAAAATGTAAACTGCTGCCAATGCATATCATCTTTCCACGTTTTCCTCAGAAACTTTATTCATTGCAAACACCACTCGTTCAGTGAAACACATATGATCCTTCTGAATTGCAGCTAGAAAAAGCGATGCTGAGAATGCCTTCATGGTTTGGAAGTTTATAGAATCATAGATTGTTGTGGTTTGGAGCAAACCTCTGGAGATCATCTAGTACAACCCTCCTGCTAAAGCAGGGTCAACCAAAGCAGATTGCACAGGGTCGCATCCAAAGGGTTTTGAAAGTCTCCAGAGAAGAATATTTCTCAACCTCTCTGGGCATCCTGCTCCAGTTTCCATCACCTTTAAAGTAAAAGAGTTTCTCCTTGCAGTTAAGTGAAAGCTCCTGGATTCTAGTTTGTGTCTGTTCAGTGTGCATCACTGAAAAGGATCCAGCATCATCCTTGTGCCCCACACCCACTATCAGCACTGAGAAGATCCCATCTCAGTCTGCTTCTCTCCAGGCTGAACAGCCCCAAGTCTCTCAGCCTCCTTCTTTTTCAGCTGACTTAAGAGTCGACAAAACTGTAATGCAGGCAATTAACATTTATGTAGAAGACTCAGACTGAGCACAAACTAGGCCTGGGGGAGATGAGAATGTTTATTCAGACCTTGGAGGCTACTGTTGGGTTGGGTGGTTTTTTTTGTTTGTTTGGTTGGTGTTTGGTTTTTTTTTTTTCTCCTGCACTCAGCAATATTGGTACTATCACATAGCATTTGATCAATGCATATTCACAGCTTGCAAGAAAAAAAAAATAGAACATATGCTTAAAGGAAACATTTGTAATGCAGTTATCCTTAGAGCACACTGGGACCTGAGCATGCCTAAATAGCTTGAGGAACTGGACCTGATGCCTACCATACAATCCTTTATAGTAGTTCAAATTCACAGCAGTCAAAATTAATAGCTGTCACTTACGGGCTGAGATAAGGTCCACAGAGCTTGTTCTTTGGCTTTTAATGTTCAACATCATACCCTCGGTTTTACGGGAAGGTGAAGGATGTAGAAGTAATTTATATTTAGCATTACCACTGTAGGCTGTTCTGATACCATACCAAAGGGGAAAAGAACCCAAATAAACAAACACAACCCCTGAATCTTCTATATTCCAAAATAATATGCTGAAAACATTAAAAGTTGCAAACAGCATGAAAATGCCTGTTTGAAGGTGAAAGAATGTAGTTTCAAATGTAATCTTCAGTTTACTTTATGAAATAAACTCGAAAATGAAGGATGAAAAAGAACTCCACATAGGAAAAATAAACAGTCTTTTTTTCATGGCAGGTGGGTTGCAGCATTTTATTTTGGTTTAAGATGTCACAGAATAGTCGTGATGAATTCTCCCTTCTCCCCGCTCCAAGATTCTACTTTAAGACCTCCACATGCTCAAATTAATAATTTGGTTCTGAAATGCAGGAACAATTACAAATATGAATTATGGAAGTATTATTCTTTCTATTAAAAAACAGAAATCCAAAAGCCCGGGTATGAAATCTTTGAAATACATGGCATGGAAAAAAAATATTTTAATTGTATTTGCAGATTCTGTGCCTTTTCCTCTGGAAACAGAAACTGCTCTAATAATATTGCTGTAAAAGCTGTAGAGATGTTTCTTCTCATTACAGTGTGGTTTTATGAGCCACCTCAGCAACTTGACATTGCTAACCATCATTTGCTGTATCACTCAGGTTCCTGCTAGCACGGTGTCCCTGCAAAGGCCACTTGGAATATTCAGACATTTTGTGATTAGAAAGAAATAACTGCTTTTGCAGAAGTCATTCCTACTTTAGAGTACCAAGAAGACGCTTATGGAGAAGGATGGAATTTCTTGTTCTGTTTTGTTTTGGTTTGGTTTGGTTTTGTATGGTTGGAGGAAGACTATTCACTATGCATGGTATAGTCATGTAGAGCCAGAGATCTGCTGAAATCTTGTGTAAATTCTTGACACTGAGCACTTAACTGAGGTATCTAGGACCATGAGTAGATGTTTTTCAACAGCTTTCCTCTAGATCCAGAAATCCTTCCCTCTACATGGTGTACATATTTGGTACCTGTAGCCATCATCACACATTATTAGCAAATTTGAGTCAATAATGGTGTTCTGAGATATTTGTAGAACCAGATCTGTTCCACAGCAATGCTCCTACTGCATGCAAGTAGAACTAGAAATTAGCAGACCGCTGATGCACAGTGTATTGTGTTACAGAACAAAGCCACTGGTGTTCCAGCCAAAATGTGTCATTCACCTACACTAACAGAGATTCTTCCCTTGTTTGCATCATTCAAAGCAGAGAGGAAAGGAGATAAGCCAAAATTACATGTGGATTTTCAAACAAATGAACCCACTGCCAGTGTTTGGTATCATGAACAAGAAGGTTCGTAACTTGAAAACTGCTCTAGAAATCTGGTTTGGGGGTCTAGACAAGCTGGAATAACCATCTCCTGAAGATGTCAATGGAAGGAACATAAGTCGCTGCTGGTCATTATAGTGATGATGACAGAAATGACTAGAAGCTGCAAGGCACCATCCAGAGCTTGTTGAAATCAGTGAAAACATTTCTGAAGACTTTAATAGGCTTTGGCTCAGTCCTGGAGAGAGTGAACGGGGAAAAGAGATTTGTTTCCGAGTGGAGTCAGGATTAGGGAGTGTAGCTGGAGTGAACACATATGTTCCTACCATATGGGTGGAGAGCTCTGGGATTTCTGCCATATTGGTCTTGAAGTCAAATACAATTTGTTTTTCTAGTTCAGATAAACTAAGATCCTCAAGTGAAGAATATTTCAGATGAGTGCTGAACCTGATGTCTTCAGAGAACGATTTGTAACCCCATGAGCCCATCTAGACCATGAGAAATACAGCACATCTTATGCTGATGGGGTTTGATCCACAGCTATAACTGAAAAGCCAAAGAAATCTACCCAGCATACTGTATTCTCTTTGCCTGTACTTCTTATTTTAAGAGATCTGACCAGCTCAGTTTTACTTTTTTTGGATGCACTTTTCAGTGATTCTGTAGGAACTGTGTTGCATAGTGAGACATCTTCACTGAAAGGGAGAGTTTAAAAGGGAAACATTGTAGGATATGGATCACCTACCTAGAAAAATTTGCAGCTCTACTTCAGTGAAGCACTGCATTTATTTAAATTAACACCGAGACTGATGTTTGGTAAGCCAGTTAGGTATATTTCTCCCCATATCACAAAGCTGCTTCCCCTGCAATAATTATTTGCAATTATTTCAGGGCTACGCTCTGCATTCAGCATGTTTTCTGGCATTAGCAAGATGAGCTAAGAACTTGCACTTTGGCCAGTGGTTCATTCACAGTTCATTTTGTGCCCATATATTTAGTAATGGGTGAATCATTGATAGTCAGTAGATTAATTTTGGAAATGCAGAAATTCTTGCTGAAATATTTCAGAGTTCACAGAACAACAAATCTCATTATTCTCAAAGTGCCCCCAGGGTCCATTTCTGTAATCACAGAAATAATGCCTTTTCTTTTTTTGCTTTTTTTTTTTTCTCTTTTCTATTTGTAATTTTAAAAATTACTTCTGTATTTTCAGGTAAGAGGAATATATAGAATAAGTATCATCTCTTATAATGTTATTTTTTTATCTTCCACTTATCTACAAAGATACCAGAATTTTTTTTTTCTAATATGAAGAAGTTATTCACTTTTTGAAAGCCAAAACCAATTTCGTTAGTGCAACATCTCAAATGATTCTTTAGCTGTCTCAGACAGCTTATCTGTCTGTGTATAGATGAACTACTTCAGGTTAAAAGAAGAAGATGTACAGATTTGCTTAGATTAATTTAGACATAATTCAGATGGACCAGGGTGTTGTTTGAGAAAGTGATTAACACGAAGATTACTAGCCGCAAATGCATTTGATTGACATGTGTTTCAGACTGCAATTAATTAACAATATGTTTCTTTTATGTCACCAAGAATTTTTACATATGACAGTTGAATTTAATTCAAACAGCACCTCTGAGGTGAGATGACCCAAATAGTTTCCAGTTTGAGGACTGTTGCATTTTGCTCCTGATCCTTGCCAGCTGGTCACGGAGCAGCAGCCACTTACTCCTCACTTGAGGAAGACTGATAGGTAACAGCTATGGTATCAAGTGGGTGGGAGGTAGAGGAAAAAAAAAAAAAAAACCACAAATGCCTGGGCCATGCAGATAACTCTGGTGACAGTAATAAGGACAGCTGATAACATGACACAGAGAAGAACCAACTTTAGGGAGCCTTAGGTTGGTTGGTTGTTTTTCCTCCAATAGATGTGATCCAATACATTTTCTCTTAATGGGACTTCACAACTCTGTGTTAAAGATAGAATCATCCAGCACAGCTGAATGATGCAGCAAAGCCTAGATCAGCATAAGACCTTGTTAGAGAGGATTTGGGGATTTTTCTGGACACAGCACAGCACTGGTTTGTGGATGCCTGTGTAGAAAAGGCTTGGTAGCAGAGTCTCATTTCAAATTGCTACAGTGTGCCCCAAATCCATCAAAACCACACAAATGTTCCTGATTTAGTGCAATCAACTCCATAGCTGCCATGGCGATCCCAATGAACTGCACAGCCACAGGAGTGGTCTGCAAGGGAGCCATTCCAAAATGCAATCTTGCCTCGGAATCAGGCATCCTACCAAAAAATTATTTGAGACATCTACCAAGCAGCTCAATGAATTGCATCATCCACAAAACAAATAAAATGTAGTAGTATTGTCATGTATTTTCATTTCTCTAACATGGGTAATGCATTTGCCTTCCAGTTATTTTCAAGACTTTACATATGATTCTTTCACTTGAATACTATGGAGTGCTCTGCCTGGGGCAGACTGGTGACTTTTGTGCTTTCTTTGGGGTATCCAGTCTCAGTTCCTGCACTTTGATTATTTAATGCTTCTCATTATGAAAGATACTTCTGAGCTTTCCTGAGAAGTCTGAGAAGTTTTAACACCTCTTTTGGAAGCAAGTTTTTGGAGTTTGGCAAGAAGAAATCCTCAGGGTTGGAGAAGAGCCTTTGTCCCAGATATAAATATCTGAGATATAAATATCTGCTGTGGTTTGTCTTCCTCAAGAAAATTTGGGCAGCCTGTCAAAAGAGTAACTGTACATGAATATGCTCATCAAAGTCCAGACCTCTGCTGCCGCCAGAGCAGTAGCAGCAGCACTACATGTTGCAATGGAAAAGCAGATATATATGGTCTGGATGCTCTAGCTGTAGTGGGAAAACAAAAGAAAACAGGTTCAGAGCTGCCCAGATTCTAACTTGGACAGATAAATATCTTTTAGTGGCTGCTGTGCTGGAACACTGTGCTGGAGAATAGGCAGAGCTTGCATGCTCTGTATAATCACAACCGAGAAATTGGTCTGGATTCAATACTCACCTCTCTATGCTACTGCTACACCTCTAGATTTAGAAAGGGGAATGAGGGAACACTAACATGAAAGTTCTGTGTTGTGAGAAGATGGAACATGGAGAAACAGAAAAGTCATGCTCATCAGCAACATATACATGTGCATTATCGTATAGGCTTTGATTGTACTATAGTTTTATATTTTTCCAACAGCTTCTGTGTTCAGTGTGTATGAATTTTGCAGGGGGTCTTGTCAATCTAATGCTGTTGAGAGTCTATACACCCAGAGAGACATCTCATTATTCTCCTGCAAAGGGCTCTGAAATCCTTAACTGCCAAGCAGGAGATACCTTCATTCAACATCATCTTAGCCAAGACGCAGCTCTTCTAGCAGCACAGCTCTCTTAGTATTACACTGCAATATTAGTGTTGGATCTGAGCCCAAATCCTGATGTGGGATTTAACTCACTATTCTGGCCCACAGGCAAACAAGTAATTCTGGCAATACACTGTAAATGGGATAAACAGACATAAATCCTGGAATTATTAACACGCATAGTATCCAAAACTGTCCTAAAAATACAAGGACTATACCCTTCTCATATTAGCACTAGAAAATATTCATGGAAGAGGCAGCCAGACAGTGAAAGCTGATATTTTATCCATGTATATATTCTGAGTTTTTAAGCTTCTTGCTGTTCAGTTTTGTAAACAGCTGGTAACCAACCATAATTCAGATTTGAACCTGATAACTTTACTTGTCTTGCTCATTAGATAAAAATAGCAAAATAGTTGGGCTGCATTTCCTTAAACCAAAGAAAATATTGTAGTTCACATATTTCTTCTCTTAATATAAATTTCTGGAAATGGCTTACATAACCATGTAATGAAGATTACAACTGCATTGTCAAAGGGAGCCCAGTGTTAAAATTTGTTGCAGAGACATTAGGGTAAGTGTTCCCAATTGTGAGCAGGTGGTACAAACATGAACCCTACTGAGATATAATGAGATGTGTATACATGGAAAGTTTAGAAACCTCCTGTGCATCTTTTTGAAAATGACATAAAACAACTTGCAATTAAACTCTATTTGATGCCAGATGAGAAACAAATGTTTTGGGGAAAGTAGGTTTTAATACAATAATAATTCACTTTACATGTGCATGCCAGCAGCTTTGCATGCTACTTCCCCAAGCAGCAAGAAGCCTCACAATCATTCAGCAGGGGATGACATCTTCCATTTCACATATCTTTATAGAAATACATCCTCTGAACGGTTGTTTTCACAATAGTAAGAACTCAGTGTGCCAGATCTCTTACCTCTGTAAGACCTCAACCAGAGGAGAATGTCAGCATACATTTAACTTTAAGGATGCTTTTATTCTCATTAAAATAATAAAAGCAGCTGTGCTTAAGACAGAGGCTGAATGTGCCTTGATGGAATGAAGTCTGAAGGTGTGCCGTTTTCAAACTGATTTTGGGTGAAGTGCAATGAGAAATGTTTTTAGTGTTTCACAGAATCCCAGAATCACAGCATGGTGCAAGCCGGAAGGGACCTCTGGGGACCATCTAGTCCAGCCCCTCTGCTAAAGCTGGGTCACCCATCACAGGTTGTCCAGGATCACAATGTCCAGGTGTGCTTGCAATCTCTTCAGAGAAGGAAACTCTGCAACCTCTCTGGATAGCCTGCTTCAGGACTCCATCACCCTCACAGCAAAGAATTTTCTCCAGAGGATGGAACCTACTGGGTTACAGTTTGTGCTTGTCGCCGCTTGTCCTGTTGCCGGGCACCACTACCAAGAATCTGACCCCAATCTCTTCCCTCCTGCCCTTTAGCTATTGCTGAGTATAGAGATCTTCTTCTACAGAGAAGAAGATGCTCTTCTCCAGGCTAAACAGCCCCAGATCTTTCAGCTTTCCTCTTCACAGAGATGCTCCAGGCCCCCCAGAATCTTCCTAGCCCAGTACTTTCCTACCTCTTGAATGGAGAGCACAGAACTGGACATAGTACTCCAGATATTTCCTCACTTGAACAGAGGAGAGGAAGAGAAGAACCTTCCTTGACCTGCTGGTCACACTCTTAATTCATGCCAAGATACTGTTGACTTTCTCAGCCAATATCCTATAGAACTGATTTTCTTCTCTTCCAAAGTATTTGAACTCACAACACATACCTAAAAGTGGCATGTATTAGTTGCAGAAATTCACTTCCATTTTTCAGAGCACCTTGGCTTTTTCTGTATGAGTGAAATTCCCTGCTCCAGTGGAAGGCACAACTTCCTCAGCTCAGTAAGGGTATACCTAGTGGTGTACATCACTCCTGCCTACTGATGGCACATCCCAGAAATACTGAGTAGGACATGACACTGTTATCTTTACGTTCACAGGGCATGCTCTAATCCAGTACATGTCTTTCCACTGTTTTCCCAAGATTGGAAAATGAATCTATTGAATCTGGTTTTGCGAGTTTCCCTGGGACTAAAATATAATTGATAAAAAATATCTATATAGGACCAATGTCCTGCACCGAGGAAGTGCATGACTGCAGAAAACAGTGCAATTAATACACAGTATTGAAGCCATGATTTTTTTTCTGCTAAAATTCTTAGAATTACTAGTTTCTGTGCCATAGCTTGTAACTAGTTGGAAAAAGTGAAACAAAAGACTGGGCAGTCTGGTAGGTGTGTTAACAAAGGATTAAAATGTTGCTTAAAAGTACACTTCAGTAAGCCACATTTTGTCTCAATTCCCTGCAGATTATAGTTGTATTTTCATGATTATAGACACTCCTAAATACCTGGAATTTTTCTTAGCAGCATGAAGCACTGAAGGAAAAGAGATGAGAAGCTGGAAGAAGCTTCTGCAATGCATCTTTTGACAGGAAGTCATGTTATCAGAAGGAAGCAGGATAGGTATCAATCTTATACCCATATATGGTGTATGTCCTAGTTACCATACAGATATGAAAGGGCCATTAGGACCCCTTATCAGTTGTATATTGGTGTAATTAAAGGGTTTGATAGCATTAACCCGAACTGTGAAAGTCTCCAGACAATGCACTCTATCAGTCATCTGACTCTTGAGTTTAAACAGCTACATGAAGAAGACTTTCTCCTCTGATCTCCAAAGGACACACCAAGCTGCTGAGTTCAGTGGTCTTTTAAAGGAAAAGCCTTGGTTTTTTTTTCATTTTTTTTTTTTTTTTATCTTAAAAGCAAACAGTTTTGTTTTGGTTTATTTTAAGTTTAATCTTCAGGTTCAATCATAGTAGAAGAAAGGGGAGGAGGGGAAAGCATCTCCTCTTCCCCTATATATTGCTATATTTTGATTTATATCTAATATAAGATCCCATGTAATTTATGGGTTTTTTTACTTCATGTGTTTCTGTATCTGTATCATGGCTGTTTTTTTTTCCATTTCAGCTGCTGTTTTGTGGTCAAGTGGCATGTGAGAATTTAGTAATAATGTAAATATTTCTAGGGTTCTTTTCAGCTCATTGCTTATATACTCAAGAAAGATTCATCGGTTTTATCGTGTGCTAGAAAGCTCACATTTGATCTAGTATCTTAAGCAAAATCTGGAAGCAGAGATTTAATTGCCTTTTTGTCCTGTTGTTGTGCAGGGGGTGTTAACGAAAACCTATTATTTGCGATCCCAAAGGCTTGCTGAATTTACAGCACAGATGATGGGGGACAACAAAGCCACTAATCATCAGAAAGATATAATCAGTATTTTACCTTGGGGAATTTGGATACACCTTTAATTCTTAGCGAAGACTTAGTGCATGGTCTCATTTAAAAACAAAATTTAAAATAAAAATGAAAAAACAGCTTAAAATGAGATTGCTTAGCACTACTCATAAGAGTCTTTTCATCCATGACTCCTTTTATATAAAAATATTTACATTTTCTCCATAGAGCATAGTTCTTTAGCAGTATTTTGGTTTCACAAATTATATTTTTAAAGGAGAACTGTCTGAACCGGAATAAATAATGCAAAACCATTTTCAGTTTTACTAACTAGGTAACTATCTTATAGTCATTCCCACTGCAGTGACCTCATTCTTCATTTATCGTGGTCAAGAGTAATATTAGCCTATTCTATCCCTAGTCAGCCACACCTCTACAACTCCTTCTTGTCTAAGTCTCTGAACAGTTCATGAGACTCCCAAGGAATTTTCTAAGTCCTGCAAAATGTCCCTTTTTTGTTTTTCCTCCCTCTTTTATTTTCTTGTTTCTATTTTCTAGCAGATTGATATTTCATGGGGTTTTGCCCTTTCTGCATCTGTTGCATTGTACAAAAAGTCTTCTGTTTATATTACACAAAAAAAATATGTGCACCGCCCTTTTCCTAAAAAAATCCCACCAGAGACTGTAATCCTTGATATGGAGGAAATAACAATTTGAAATTTCCAGAAATCCTCTTTTCCTTTAGATAGCTGAAGTCCTAATATCATTCACCAAACTTGGTTTTATCTATCTATCCTTCCTCATATAGATCTATTTCATATTTATATTAGACCCAGTACTGATAGGAAATGTAAAGAAAAAGAGAAAAACACAAACCTGGCAGGAGCTGTTCTAGCCAGATGTAATGTATGCTTTTTCCATATATAGCAATCCAGTAAAAACATAATTTAACTTTACATTAAACAAAATATCATGTTTAAATTTTTCTCTAATAGAAACCTTACTCTAAATTGGTTTCTATGGATCAAGTAGCATGAAACTTTAAAATAAGAATTTTAATTCAGCTGGAAAGTGATGAAGGAGACTTTGGTAAACATTGTTATTATTTGAGCAATAGGCAACTTCAATGTTTATGAATGAATTGTAAATTAACTACACTAATAAAACAAACAACTGTGCATGGTCTTACAAGAGTGGGACGGAATCATCATGTTACCCTCAGATGAAATGTAATATCTGTCCCACAGAGAAATTTTAACCCCATTCTCAAAACACAGTCTAATTAAGTTTGCCATTGGTATAGTAGAAGTGGCTGTATCTTGGTCTCGCAGCTGGCATGTAGGGATGAAACTCTGAACAGCAAATCTGCAGTTAACTAGGTGAATTTTAATGATTTTGATGGACTTCGGATAAGGCTGTACAAAAGTGTGTTTTGCATTACATAAGGACAAACAAATGTCCTTTTAACATAGGTTTTCCTCCTTTGAATGTATGCCCTGTGACCACTTTGTTCTAGAAATGGTATTAAAGTCAACTGAATGTGACTGTTGAATTTGAATATTGACGGTGTTTGTAACAACACTGAATAGCAAATA
This sequence comes from Ramphastos sulfuratus, assembly GCA_013399055.1. Classification (NCBI taxonomy): domain Eukaryota; kingdom Metazoa; phylum Chordata; class Aves; order Piciformes; family Ramphastidae; genus Ramphastos; species Ramphastos sulfuratus. Next base: position 78,575 of record WBNM01031639.1, on the reverse strand, counting down.
TCTTTAGCCAGTAAGGAGTAGAAACACTGGTATGAGACTTAACTGCTGCTTGCAACTAACCAATATAATTCAAAGAGCTCTGAACATGCATAAAGAATCATTTGCCATTCATCTGTCGTGTTAAAGAGCTAATTAGTGCAGGATGTCACATTAGCAGAAATAGAGTTGATGTTTGTAAGGTATTTCTTGTATTGTGAATTCTTTAATAAACTTCAAAATTACAAATGAAAATTGGGTGTTTACTGGGCCTTCTCAATATCATGTAGAAATTGACTTTTTTTTTTTTTGTGGAATTACCACAATTATTATTGATAAAAATAGAAAAGAGACAGACTAAGTTTATTGCAGTTCTCCCAAATGCCACCACTATGCAGTCAACAAGAAGCAATGAAGCCCCTTACTCAGCCTGTTCCAAGTGTTAACCACTGAAGAGGGAAACAGGCATTTTCAGTCTTGCCATCTGCTGTTAAGATTTGCTACTTCTGTGCTTGCACACTGGTTGGTTGGTTGGTTGGTTGGTTGGTTGGTTGGTTGGTTGGTTAGTTGGCTGGTTGGTTAGTTAAGTAATGAGAATTTAGCAAACTTCCTGTGTCGGGTCCTGGGAAGTATTGGTCAAGGAGTCAAAATATTTGTGGTCTCCCAAAAACCTGCCTCTACATTGCCAAGTAGCACAAGAGCACATCTTCATCAGCACAAATCCTGAAGCAATGAATTGGGTACCATTTCTTGCCACTGCAAAATACTCACTCCTGCTAAAGACAATGGAAGGTTTGGCATATACGCAGGAATTCAAAGAAGCTCATCAAAGCAAGATAAAGGTCACCAAAAAAAATTAAAATTGCGTGGGATAGAGAGGATTATTGCTTTAAAACAATATGTTGCTTCAAATATCACAGTTAGTGTTATCTTTGTCAGCCTTCATATGAAAAAAATGAGGATAGGAAATTTTTTCATTGTATATTTTTCCTAGAACAATGGTAGGAGCAGAAGTCAAAGAGCTTGACATTAGATTTGTTTTCATCTCAATGTGACCTCCCTGCTAATACCCAGGATTAAAACATAGCCAGGAGATAAAAGATCTTTAAAAGGTAGCATTTTTATGTTTTTTAAAATAAATATTAGCAAAATATTAAAACAGCACCCACTATAACTTTTAATAAAGAAAACTACGACATGAATGTTGCATCAATTAGCCTAAACAATTTGGGCTTGGTCCAGAATCATTTTAAATCTGGAAATTAGTAGTGTCAGGGGAAAGAAAAAAAAAAAAAAAAGAGGGAGGGAGGAATTAGGCAAAATAATCACATATAAAGAGTATGATTAGAATCATTTAATATTCTAGTTACTAAAGAGTGCTTAATTTTTAAAATCTCCCTGCTGTTTATCACAGTTAATAGAGAGATGTATGAGAGCAAAAATGAGGATGTCAATCCATTATAGTCATTTTGTTATCAAGAGTAATCACCGTGTGAAAGCCAGGATTGGAGAAATGATGCTAATTTGGGGCCTGCAGCAATACAACCTGCAGCTCCCACTGACCGCAGGCTTCGTCAGAATGAATTGGAACAAGAGAAAAAATGGTGGTGCTGTGCTTCAACATCTCAAGTCAGGGAGACTAACCCTGATGACACGAGTCAGAGCAACCCCCAGGTCTCGCCAAATTTATTATTTTTGTATAAATTTATTCTGAGATTTGTTCATGTTGTAAGATTTCTACTTTTTCTTTTATTTTGCTGTACCTTCTTATTTTTTCTGCTGCTGATGCACAAAATGCAGTTCTGACACATCTGGGAAGGCAATACGTTATTTTCTGTTTCACTAAAAAAAGCCAGAGTTTAAATTGCATGTTTCTTGGCTCAGTCCTTATATCTCAAGGTAATGACAGATAAAAGTACCATGAGAGCCTTCACACAACTTTCCCATTTCATGCCATCATCTGCTCCAGAACTGGCTGTAAGGTGAAATACAGTAATGAAAACACTTTTGACTTCTTAATTTTACTGTTTCACTAGTAAGCTGTGAATGTTAGTTGATTCAGTCAGTTTCCTCCCTTTTAGGAGTTCATGCTACTATGCATGAAGCTTTCTGTACACATCATTCATAGAATCATGGAATCATAGAATCATGGAATGATAAGTTTGGAAGGGACCTCAAGGATCATCCAGTTCCAACCCCCTGCCATAGGCAGGGACACCTCCCACTAGCACAGGTCGCTCAAGACCTCATCCAACTGGCCTTGAACACCTCCAAGGCGGGAGCAGCCACAACCTCCCTGGNACTGTGCCACACAGCTTGGTGTCATCTGCAAACTTGCTGAGGGTGCACTCGATTCCTCTGTCCATGTCACTGACAAAGATGTTAAACAGCACTGGTGCCAGCACCGACCCCTGAGGGACACCACTTGTCACTGGTCTCCAGGTGGACATTGTGCCCTTGATCACCACTCTCTGTGTGCCACCATCCAGCCAATTCCTTATCCAGTGAGTGGTCCACCCATCGAGTCCATGTTTTTCCAGTTTGGTGACCAGGATGTCATGTGAGATAGAAGTACAGAAGACAACCAAAGAAGGGAGCTTAGAGACCTACAATTGTTTATACTGTTTGGTTGAAACCTGTCCAATTGGTGTCTGAGAATGCTTTTGTAATTTTAAATGCAAAACACAATATATTGTGCTGCTTAAAGCTACTACTTGTAGTAATACATTAGCAGGGAAAGTAAAAAAAAAAAAAGAAAAAAAATAACCCAGACTCAGACAATGTCTGGTGAAATTAATAAGCAATTAATTACAACTTAAAGTGTTTTCAGAAATCTACAGGAATTTCTGGTTTTGAATTGCTTGCTTCTGACTGCAGATAAGACCAAAGCTGAACACCAAATCCAAGCCCTTGAATCCATCTGTGCTGCTGACACCTCCTTATCAGTTATTCCATGCAGTTCTTTGTTGTGGATTTTTTTTCATGCATGGTATGTCACTTCAGGAGGTAATGCTCCTAGCTTTGCAGAGTGCATGGGACTGTTGAGAACAAAAAGCGGCTTCGTAAAAGATGATAGAGTGATGAAAACTGTAGCATTGATTTCTCTGTCAGTTTGCATCGGAAAGGACTGGGGGATCAAATCAATTATAGGAGAAAGATATGTCCTTGAAGCAGTTTAATTAAAGCCTAAAACATGTACATTGCTGAGTGTCATATTTTCCCTAAGTTCNAAAAAAAAAAAAAAAAAAAGAAGAAAAAAATTTAATAAAAAAAAAAAAAAAATTTTTCTTTTTCCCCCCAGAACTCCTAGAAACAATACTCAGCCTAACCCATGCCTGAATTCAAGGATGTCTGAAAACTAAAGGATTGAATCCTATGTTTACACCAAAGCAATTATGTATTATGGCTAACATAACTGTTGGACCAAAGATCTCTTAGGACCCGTTCAGAAGCAGCACATCAGTATCAGAACTGTGAAGTCTGATCTGTTTCATATGAATATTTTGGGGGCTTAATAAGTCTACTAAAACAGAAAAAACATATATTCATAAGTTCCTCAATATTACTCTGGAGAAAACATGAAAATACAACTCAGCTGGGTGGTGATAACCTTCCTTGAACTTGTATCTCTTCAGATGACCTTCATCACCAGCTACAGAATGAGGAAGATTGGATCTAGATACTTAAAAAGCCACAGAGTAATGTTGCCTCAAGCTGGACAATTAAAGACTTGTATTTTAAATTTTCACTTGCCTATTTGCATGATTCCGGCCCATGGGTATCTTTCAGGTCTATAATTTTTAAGCCAATAACGAACTATTATGATTATCTTGTTTGACTGTAATACACATGAGAGAACCTTTTCCAGTAATTCTTGCATAAATCCCAAATAATTAATTGAAATCCTACTATATTTTAGGCTTATTCATCAGCTATTTACAGTAACATAAAACTCTGGCACTAGGATTTTGATTTCCATGCAGGAGAATTTTTAGTGCCAAGAAATTTCTTGATTCTGTTCTCACAGAATTTGCCACTGTAGAATCTGTGCAAACAATGGAGGAATTATTTAAGCATTGAAAATGCCCTGAAATGAGAATATGATCTGAAGCCCCAGGTGTCCCTAAGCTGGGTGGCACTGTAACAGAATAACAAAATAGCATCCCAAACTAGTTACAGGACAACTTGAGATTATCATTGCTTAAGTGATGATGTATTATTCCAACCTCTTCTAAGGGGCATCACTTCAAGAACTTCATTTCTCATACACATGAGATGGAGAGAAGCCAGCACAGCAAAGGAATGCCATTTGATATCGTAGTCTGAGGTCTTCCTGATGCAGAGATATCTTCATCCATATACTGATAGGGCCTGGGAAATTCTTAATTGAGTTGGAGTTGACAGTTTGCAGACCAGAGACCAAGGTTATGTTTTCAGCACTCACAAGGCTCTGCTCTCTTTGATGAGAAATACTAATACCAGTGTTTTCCAAGTATCAGCTCTGATTGATTATAGGGAAAGCATGGAGAGCGGGCTAAGGTAACACTGCTTTCAACTTGTTATTGAAGAGATTTCTCTGTAATACTAAATGGATTCCAGACTTAAAATTGTCTCAAGAGAAAACTAGCAACAAAATACATATGTGTCCTGCACTCAGGAAGGGATATCATTCTGCTTCCTCTGTTTCTGTCAAGGAATGATGGAATGCTTTGGGCTGAAAGGGACCTCGAAAGGTCACCTATGTTCACTAGAGTTCTATGTTCTACAAAGTGGAGTATCTCAACAGTGTACTCCCAACCACACTAGTAGTTTGTGCAGATACATCTAACTGCCTTCCAGATAATACTGACTGGCAATGTGAGGAGTATCTTCAAAAATCACCAGAGATGCTGGGTAGATCCTCAGATGGTAAATTTAACAAGACATCCATGTTACCATGGCTACATGGCTGTTAAGTAGGCAGGCTTGAGGATGTCAGCATGATGTGTGGTGGTATTCTTTCTTCTTGTGGAGGTCCATTTGTGCCATTCTCCAAGCCAAAGGGTATCAGAGAATCTCCATTTGAAAAAGAACTCAGGCTGGAGCTGGGTGGATGACGATCAAGGAGTAAATAACAGGAGCCTGCAGGGATACCCAAATGCCCTCTTAGTACCTGCAACCCTAAACTAACAATGCAGATCTGTAAATTATACTGGGGCTAGCATGGACATTAGCTTTTGAAGGACTCAGCTGTTCATTCTCGATAAAAGCAGTTTTTCATCCTCCTCTTTTTGATGTCAGTTCAGTTAAAAGACTTTGACTACATGTGTTCACAAAAAGAAGCAACATGTTCACTTCCCCACATTCACTGCTTACAGCTTTCTCTCTTCTTATTTCTGTCATGTCAGAAATGCAGTTTCTACCTAGCACAGAGCAAGCTGGGGGTCCATCTGCCTTTGGGACACAGGAAGAAAAAGAATTTTCTAAACTAGTAAAAGTTATATTTATTGCTTTAAGATAATAGCTTCTTAGATGCTCAGCACTCTTAGGATGGTTTTGCCAGACTGGTACTCCAAAAGCCATTAATGGGGAACTGAAAATGAGCAAGAAATGTAACCCACACTAAAATTAGAAATAGCACATAAAAAATCTATTCTCTTCTTTTAAACACTCAGGAGCTTTGCCTGAATTACAGAGTAAGGCATGAATGAGCAAAGACAGGAGAACAGGAAAGCTGCATCCGAAGTCAGAGTCCAAATTGAAATGGCAAATGAGCAAATTTTTATATTGTAAGAAAATACACTGCTTAAGATTAAACAGTCCTCTGAGGCTTCTGGACCATCTGTATTTTAGGTCACACTATTTTCAGTTTGATATCCACAGAAGAGGTAATGTAACAGGCCATGAGGTTTAGTGCACCAAGAATAAATGCGTATGGCAAACTGGTAGATTGCTGTTCAGTGCATGAAACTGATGGCTCAAAATATTTTGCTGTAAAACCACAAGTCCTTATAGAACAGGTCTGGCATGAGCAGGGGTGTTGTAAGCGAGCTGGTTGTACAGCATTGATTCTCAAAGTTTGTTTTGCTGCTCACATCTGTTCCTAGTGGGCTCAGAGGGTCTCATAATGTACTTTTATTCTATCAAAGGAGAAATTGGAGGTTAAGGACTACAGTAAAGAGTTCACTGATCTTCAAGAGATCTGTAATTCCATTGTTTAATTAGAGACCAGAAACCAGAACACAGTTTGAGGATCACACCTAGGATTTCCATTTCAGCTTTTACTTCTTGTCAAATGGCTATTCAATCTCCCCTCAAGGTACCAGGGATCTTCATCTTCATTGACTTTTTGGATTAGGCTGTAGTATATCCTACTTAAGAAGCCACAAACTTACATCATCTTTAAAACTGGTTAGGCACTGTTTAATGGATCAGTAATGGCCAAGGGCAGAATAATTAAAGCACTATCTCAGCGGACTTAAGGAATTAGAAGAAAATGGAGATTTATGGAAAAAAATTCATTGTGAGAATGAAAACAATTTTCCTGCAATTGAGCTGATATGCAGATGAGTGCACCTTTATTCAAATTCATCTATCCCCTCTCTTACTTATCCAAGGACTTGACCCCAAACCCATTAAAACACATGAAACACAAGAGTAGACATACCCATAATAATTCACAACCTTTTAATTCCATGCTCAGATTTCCTCGTTTTCCCATCTCCATCAAATATTTCTTTTAGTTAAGATGCCCAAAAAGTGTGCATCTTTAGTGTTGCTCAAATAACAGATATTCTTGTACCACTTGTACTATAATGTTACTGTTCAGTAGTATCCTAGTAACCTGGGACCCCACCTGCATTTAGTCTTACAAACTAGGAGGGAAATTAAAAGCAGTGAGAAAGTTGTGAATTTATAAACACAGCCTCCACACTGGTATGACATTGCTATCCCTGATTTTTTTAGCTGGGCTTTAAACTAAAAGAGGAAAGATATGAAGAAGATTTTTTTTACAATGAGACACACTGGCTTAGATTGTCAGAAAAGTGGTAGATCCCACTTCACTGGGACCATTCCAGGTCAGGTTGTCTGGGACTCTGAGTGACCTGCTCTAGTTGAAGATTTCCCTGCTGGCTGCAGGGGGTTTTGACCAGATGACACTTAAAGCCCTTCCCACCCAAACCATTCTATGATTCTATGATTACATAAGGCTTGAAGCCATGGCAATACAGCAAGTAGTGTTGCAGAAGGATTTGGAGACCTGCTGTACAGTAATTTAGACATTCCAGCTTAATTAATTAAGAAGAAAAGGGACACCTCAGGAATATTCTCATATTCATATCAAGTGATTAACCTGACACGAGGAGTATGGTGGCTGTTCAGAAACCTGCAGTCACATGTACCAAAGCTAGATGAAAGCACACCTGAAATGTGGATGCATGCACATATATGCTCATATTGCATGCTCTGCTGTGGGTAGCTTTTGTACACAACTGATGTCTTCACTTCAAACCACTGATGGGATTTGGGGAGGTTACTGATCAATAGTAATTCCCTCACATAGAGACTGTGATATGGGAAGTGACTGAATGACACATAATGGTGCCGTAATGGTGCCATGTTATTCAAGACTCAGAAGTTAGTGTGGTCTGCTGCAAATATAAGCCATTACAGCTTTCAAAGTACGGCAGAAAAATGCAATCACCCACAAACACATGGTTTTCTTCCAGGGCTACAGTATTTCTCACTGCCAGATCAACTACCTAAACCAATCTGGACCAGCCTGGAGGAAGCATAATACGTTGTCATACATTGCATCTGAGCTAGGCTTTTGCACTCTTTAATCTGTTCGGCCTTTCTAATCTACTCCACTAAAGCAAAAAATTTCTGAAGAAAATAGTTTTCATTTCAAAGCCTGGAATGAAGAACATACTTCATGCTGCCAGTCATGCCAGCCATTATTGATTGATTTGTGCAGTAAAGAAAGCTTAGAGTTGTTAATTGCTGTTTTCTGCTTGTGTGTATTTTTATGGTGTGAGCTAACGGCAAGAAGATATGAGGATGATTCTGCTGAAGGCCGAGAACGGTGCGGACTGCTAAGCAGTAGCATGTGTGAGCAGAAATGAATGACTGAGAAAAGAAGATCTAGCGAGATGTAATTAGCTTTGAACTACAGCTTCCTCTTCATTTTCAGTCAAATGTGTTTAGAGGAGTATGTGTCTTTAGTTGGGAAAAATGCCAAGGAAAAACGGGTGGTAACATTTGCACAGTACTGGAGAATGAAGCTGAGCAACATTTCTAGGTTTCATTCCAAGATATTTGGACAAACACAAAAAAACATTTTGAAAGTACTTATGGGCAAAGACTTATTTAATCCCCCTGCCCCATCTTAAAGTTTTACTTGTTCTTAGGAATTTTTTATTCTGTTATAGAAGACAGGCCACCCCTTTTCTCAAAAGGAAAAGAAATTAAAGTAACCATTTTCCTGTTTTAATTTCTGAAAGTCTAGTGGATTTAAAGGAAAGACAACACAGAAATATACAGATGGTCATCCTGATTGTTTTTTTCAAATAATCCAGAGAGCAGAGTATTGGGGGGCTATTTAGGACTCAACATTTCCTTCTTCATCTTCTCTATGACCAAATCCTCTCCATGCTGATTCTATTGTGCTCAATATCTCCCACTGTTCCTCCTTATTAGGGAGGTTTATTTTCACCCATAGAATAAAATTACCTAATAAAAGGAAATGTTTAATAATAGAACCTTTTCTTTTTTTTCATAGGAAATTATTTTCCATCTCTTGGTCCTAGGTGACTCTTTTGTTTTGCTCTGTTAGCCAAAATATTCTGTTGAAAATTAAATGTTAAGCAGAATTCAGCATTTTTTCCAGCTGTGTGCTCTCCATGTCCTCACCAGGATGCCTTTATCACAGATGCCAGGGGATTTCCCTCTAGAGGGAGGCCTTCAGGAATGGAAAACTGTTGACTTCTATTCACTCCATCCCTGATATTTTCATCTGGGGAAAAGAAGACAAAGATCTTTTAGGATCTCCTATGTAACAAGTCTTCCAAAATAGAAAAGATGCTCATAATGATATTATGAGCTTAAATAAATGTTCCAGAATCTCTTCATCCATGAAGACTTACAAATCTGGTTAAGCCAGTTACATACTTGCTCTTAAGAGCAAGTGGTAGCAAAGAAAAACTTCTGTTCAATTCCCTTTTGACAGCAAATCATTGCTGTGATGCACCACAATGTTCACACAGCCTCTGATGAGTGGTTTTACCATTCCAAACTGTTTAAAGCATTCAGACTCATAAAATATTAAACAACTTTGTTTTCTCCTGCAGGAAAGTAGAGGAAACCTTCTTAATTCATTTACAAAGGTTGACTCAACTGCACGTTCATTGCATTATTTAATCAATTCCCATGCATACAAAAACTTATTTCCTGACAAATGTGTCTAAATTAATTGTACAATTTGGTGTTAAGGACGTAAAATCTATGGCATGTAAAAGGACACATGGCATGTGCATTCTGATGCTAAATGTATTTTCAAAGTGTTTCAAGTTGTTTCCAAGAAATTATATGTGGATTTTGAACTTTTTATAAGAAGCCAAGCTCTGTAACTAAGAACTACATACAATCTCGTTAAAGTTTAAAAAAAATCGTGTCTAACTACAAGCAGAGCTTGCTGCTTAGAATAAATTCAATGTCTTATGTGCTGGTAGTAATCAAGCTCTTACTGCATGAACTTAACTTGCGTCTAACTTAACAGCAGTTCACAACATTAGGAGTCAGCTCTACAAATCTGATGTAGTTGGAATAATGTCCATTAGAAATGGAGTGGAAAAGCACATTCCCTGTCTAGGAATTAATGTACCTAGCTCAGATTTCTGTCTGCTTTGTATTTTATACTTGCCCATTGTCTCCTAGGCCAGTTTTTGTGGGAGATGTATTCCTCCAAAAGGCAGCAGAAGTAGTCTTATTTCTGTTGACTTCTTTGAACTACCTGAAAATCAGAGTAGGGCTGAATCTCAGGATGGAGTGTGGTCCAAGTGGTTGTCAGGTTCTATCCTTCCTTTTTTAATTGCAGGATGTGATAGGTTATGAAGGATTTGAACACTGGTTTTGATGGAGGTATTGTACTTGGAATTTCCTGTTGCCTGTTCATTAGCTGTGTATAGCATTTTCAACTTTATAATTGCATTTAATATGTTGTGAAAGTAAGTCTATCTTTTACCTCCTCCTCCTCAGTTATGATTCTTCACGATATGAGGTATTCTAACATTGTATAATTGAAACAATATTGTTTAGCATTGTTACTCTTTAGAGTATTAAGTTGACCACTTTAATGCCATGTTGCTAGCAAATTTCAGGAAATTTACACCTGTATTGGAAATATTGTATCATTGGAAATAAGCGTTTAAAAGCATCACCTGGTTTAGTGTACACACTCTCACCTAAATTAACAATTACCAGTAGCAGAGAAGTGTGGCACATCCATGAATGTCTACGAGACAGCCAAACCCAGCAGCAAGCCTTGGAGACTCCCACCAGCTCCATGCCTCTGCACAATGCCTGTTAGCAGCTGCCTGTTTCTTTACTGAAACACATTCTGAATGCTGGATGTGCTTCTCTGCCCCTTCTCTTAAGCCAGATCTAACCATTCTGCAAGGAAAAGGATCCTTACTATTCCTGAGGATGCTGAAAGCTTACATGCTCCTAACCTTCCTGTAGAAAAATATTTCACTTATTTAGAAATCAGCCTAAATAATTTATAATTTTGCAGAACATGACAACCATTTTTCACTGAAAAACTTCCAGCAGGTCTGTAAAGTTAACAAAAATTCATCTAGCAAGCTTATTCTCCCTTTCGCTGACTGTTCCAGAATACCCAGCACAGGGGCCTTATGTGAGCTAGTAGGACTCTACATGAAAGTAAGTATTCTTTTAAAAATAAATTCAAATTAAATGTAATCCTTTTAGCTTTGCCATTTTTCAATAGCAAATGTGTAGCAACTCTACAATTAGCTGCCATTTCTTTTCTACAATATTAAAGGAACTCACAGATCTTCAGTTGCCATTGAAATGTCTCTGTAAACTGTGCAACCTTTCACACAAAAGATAATTATGAAAGCGCTAACATTCATTTGACCACAAGCAATAAATAATTTATGAACTGGGTGTTTGAAATTATGCAAATATTATAAATACTTTTTGTTGCCTGTACATCTGAGTAAGTATGATTCAGAAGAAAGTGTACTATGGATTAATAGATTCAACATTTAGCAGATTTGCATTTTTACAGTGTTCTTTTCTTTGCCGGTTCCTACTATCTTTAGTATCATAGCTCGGAAAACAACTCCTGACAATACTGTCTCTAAGTGTATTTGAATATCCTGGCATCCCTATTCATCAGTCTCTTTGATGCTTAAAATATTTTTGCCTTTTTTTTTTTCCAGAGCTTTTCATAAAGGGAGAAAAAAGCACTAATATCAAACTCACCACAAGCCTTTTGGCCCCACTGCCTTCTGTATTTATTGTATTTATATATACACACACATACTTAATTTGTGTGCTGGTTTGTGCTAAAACTAGTTCTCGTGTTGCTGGGAATGTAATGCTAGCCTTCAGCAGACTGGCTATTGTTATCTTTATTGCCTAAGCACTAAGCATTGATTAATGTATGTTAAAACCAGGACAGACCATTATGGTCAACTGGTCTAACCTTTGGCACGATGCAAGTTGTGGACATCTCCCCAGTAATTCCTGCAACAAGCCCAGTCATATATGACTAATAAACTGTGGTTGCACTAATGACACTTTTGGGCCACCACCCTCTAACCCATGATCATACAGAACAAAAGCTCATGCAAATTACATCTCCACAGAAGAATATTAAAGTTGAGTGCTAAGTAAGTTTAGCAAATTTGTGCAGCATGTCCTGTTGCAAAGGTCGGAGAGCATTTTTATGCCTTTGCAGCATTATAGATAATTATTGTTTGATCTTCTGGCCTTCAGTCATACTGACACAGTAGAGTTTTGCATTCTGGTTGTCAAACACAGGAAATGTGGGCGGGGGGGGGGAGGGGAAGGAAAAAAAAAGTTAAAAAGTGCATTTGTGGTGTGGTTTGTTAAGACACATGACAGAGCTCTGAAATATTCTTCGGTTGTTTTTGGTTTTGGTTTTTTTTTTTTCTTTGTAATTTGCCTGAGCAAAACGACCGTCCATTTGCAAGTTAAAGCTTAGAAATATATACAAAGGCTACATACAGTCATCGTCCTGTGTAATGCATTTGCTGCCAAACCCCAAATCACAGGAAACATATGTAGTTTCATCTTCAGTTACAGCAAGAAGGAGTGAAGCATCGAGAACCGCTAAGGGTTTATAAACTATTCAAGAGAGCCTGTGCTCTGCTTCATGTGACCACAGGTCTGCTGGATGTCTTTTGACAAATCCGTAAGAAATTCATGCCTCCGTTTGGTTGGCTTCATGTTCCCAGCCCAGCTGGATCTGAAATTCAGTGTAGGAATCAGTATGGATGCAGAATGGGCTGACGTTGAGGAAACCATTCACACACAACCTGGGACACTCCAGCTTGTGAGATCTGCCCGAGGAACTGGGTGACAGTAGTATTTCTGCTTTTCATAAACCTTCTTGTTATGCTCTTCATCCAGTGGAACGATGGTGTAATGACATTTTATGAAGAAAATACTCCATCAAACAGAAAAATTGATCTGTGGAAATATAATATTCTCCTGCATTTTTTTTTATTAAAAAAAAAAAGCCTCTTGCTGCCTTCTATAGGAATCCCCATATACAGGAGCCCCATATACAGGCTCCCCATATACAGGAGGTTTGGCTTTTAACTAAGCAAAGGGCACCACTCTGTATGGAGAAAAGCACTAAGGACAGAGGCGGTCCCAACAAGTATAAATAGTTTTCAGCACACATTGGGCAACTATTTGGAGAACAAAAATAGTCTGTGTGTGAGGCCATGGGGGTGGGAGAGAGTAGTACAAGTGCCAATTCAAAGCCAGAAACTGACTGACCTAGATGGGCTTCCTGACCTTTTTCCATCCTGAAAGCCTCCTCGTTCCTCTCTGGACTGGAAGTCGTCTGGCTGTAATTAGGAGTGGTTGTTGCTTTCTCTGGCTTCCTCCTTCTGCATGTTAGTTGTATTTGGCGTGAAGCAGTGATGTTTGAAGAGCACTCATGCTCCCCCTGCCCCTTCCCAGCACCAGCATTTGGTTAACCCAATCAGTGGAAAAAATGACAATATTGTCTGGCATGGATTACAGGTGTTAAAATACCTTTTATTAAAATAGAGGAAATAACACCTATTAGGAAGTGACCCTGAACTCACACATTTTATTATGGGTGGGAGAGGGCATTTTCCTTTCAGCATACTGTAAATTCTCTTGTTTCTTTCATGGTATTTAACTCTAGGAATGGGTGCAATCTATTTTTATTGCATGCAGTTTTGTTGTAGACTCACGGAGCACTGAGCAACAACTTAGCATGTTCCTTTTTTTCTTTATTTTTTTTTTCTTCCCTTTTTGGAAGAAGTTTAGCCAAATCATAAAAATAAACTTTAAAAACCTCTACTGGCAACTTTACAGCAACAGTGTGTGAGGTTGCTCTTTTAAGAAGGGGCAGGAAAATCATCGATCAGATAAATCTGAGCTCAACAACCTTCTTTGGAATGTCATCTATGCTGTTCTTCTCCATCAAGCAGTAATGAAGGCACTTAGGAGGAGTGAGCAAAACCTCTTCTGAACACTCTTCTGAAGCGTGTCCTTGCTGCTGACTCTGTGCACACTGAGCTGTGGATGCAATCATGCACATCGTGCACCCACAACCATACAAAACCGCTTCAAAAGCCTAGTCAGTGCCCGCTCTTCCATCTCCAAATGAAAAGCACACTGGGTGATTCAAGATGTGTGTTTCTGCTTTGGGCTTAAACAAGAGGGCATTATTTCAGAGGGATCCCAAAAATATGTTTCTAATATACAGAGATGAAAGAGCATTTCACATACAAGAGGAAGCATTAAAATGTCCATCCGTTTTACTTCACGTTGTTAAACACTCAGACTCTGATTCAAGAAAGCATTTCAGCACGTACCCAAGTGCTAATGTCTGAACTGGAAGATTTAGACCATCCAGGAAAAGGAGATACAACTTGCAAACACCAGGTATTGTCTCTCAAACTGTGTATTTGTTTGTGTCTGGGTGTGATATTCACCAAGAAGGTAAAATGATTGAAAAAGAGATAAAGAAAATACCAAATTAAGTATAATTTTTGCAGTATTTTTTTAAATTAGAAATGGATGCCTTATTTTTGGGCTGAATGTGAAATACTAAAGAAACAGAGAAAGTTCTGCTCAGAGTTCAACTGAGTAAGACATCTCATAAAAGCATAGAATGTTTTGGCTTGGAAGAAACCTTTAAAATTCATCTAGTCCATCCCCCCTACAATCAGCAAGGACATCTGCAACTAGAACAGGTTTCTCAGAGCCCCAGACAACCCAACCTGGTATGTTACCAGGAATTGAGCATCTACCACCTCTCTGCACAATCAGGGCCAGCATCTCACCTCTCTCATTGTAAAACATTTCTTCCTTATATTTAGCCTTAAATCTCACATTTTAGTTTAAAGCCATTATCTCTGTGGGAAGAGGAATAGCAGTCAGTGCTGTGAAAGCCACCACTAGAAAACACTTGTGAATTCACTGGTGTTCACGAATTGGAAAAAAATTGCCCTTGGCTTTCCAGGAAAATTACTGAAATGGTGGACATAAAGAGATTCATGACTGACTTCTCTGTTAATCACAGAATCACAGGGAGATTTAGTATAGACTTTGCAAATGGATCTTTGCAGATTTCAACTGCAGCCTCACACAGGTTCAGCACACAACATGATGGCCATGCACAACCTGAGGGACACAGACATCTAGAGGGTAAGAAAAATAATTAGGTGGTGGGGATAGGTAATAGCTCACATGACTTTGCAAACTTAGAAACAGGAAAAATGCCCAGAGAGACCTTTTTCATTGCAGTGGAAGATAGGAAGAACAGCAATCCAAGGGGGTGATATGGAACAAACAATGTGAGGGTTACCATGAACTGCTGAGAGACTATGCTCAAGGTATTTTTGCCTGCATAAGCACAACTAAGGTCAGCCTGGCCCTGAGAATCAGGCAGACATAACTAGGGCTCAGGAAAACATCACTGTAACAAAAAGTCTCCAAGCTTTTCAGCATATGCACAAAAAAAAAAAAAAAAAAAAAGAAAAAAAATTATACTTGAAATAATTTTCACCCTGTTGTTTCCATAGACTAAACAAAAATTGATGCTTGCTTGTTTTTCTTTCTTTCTTTCTTTCTTTCTTCATTTCTTTCTTTCTTTTCTTTTTCTCATGTTACACTATTACAGCATTCATCACTCCTTTTGGCATAAACAGCTGCTTCAGGTGGACTTTTTTCTTTTTTGTTTTTAGGTTTGCTTTCTATTTTGGTAGAGACTATTTATCTGCTCTGAAATATTAGAAAGGAGCTAAGAGCAATGGCAAGTACACAGGACTGAGGCTGGGACTCCAGTGGTAGGGATTGGATGACTTAATAATTATTGATGTCCCTAATGTCCATGGCTTTAAGAATTC
>WBNM01031639.1:43881-62936 GCA_013399055.1 Ramphastos sulfuratus | reverse complement strand
GGGGTGTGGGGGGAGGGGGGGGGTGAGGGGAAGAGCTGGGGCTGGATTTTTGGGGTTAGACTGATACTTAATTAGACTGATGCTTAGAAATATCTTTACCAACCACTGACTGACTACTTCTTGCCAATTCCTGCAACTGTGGCAAGATTGTTGTTATGCTTAGTTTGAGAGTTTTTCTAATGGAATGTAATAGAGAAAAAAATCATTTTGACTTGTGGTGAAAATTCATATTATAAAAGTCTATCCATATTTGTAAATTGCAGTGGATTATTTTCTTCAGAATGTGGTAGGTGAGTAGAAAAGCTTTATACTAGAATGTCTTCTCTTTTTCATTTGGTCAAAAAGACCAAAATGTTTAATTACGTAACCTCAGAGACTGCTATTGTACCTTCATTTCTTGGATAGAGACAACTCAAGAAGATGTGAGACAGCATAAAATTTAGGGTAAAGTACAATGACTAGTCTGTAAAGGAAAGCTAACTTTAGGGAAGAGGAGTTTCCCTGCATTTCAGTTAAGATAAAATAGTCTTCTGAAAAATTGACTGGTATGTTTTGGCTCTAAGTACCAGAAAAATGCCACAAGTGAAATATTTACATAGCTTATAAAACACTCAAGTTGAATATTAAAAGCATCTGTTTTCAAGGAATATACTGTAATTAAAGAACTTGAAGTGAATCAGAAGTTTGGATTCCCCAAATATTAAGCATGTCATAAACAAGTCAATTGATTTGTTCAGTATACAAAGTAATGGATGGACTGCTAGATTACAAAGAAATCATTCTTTCCTAGGGCTCTGTGCCTCACATAAACCACATGAGTAAAGAGAAATGGTTCACTGGCTTAGTCCAACCCACCAAAACTGCATTAAACTAGATTACTTCTGTAGCATGGTATGGAGGATTATTCTGTCTTTTTCTGCATGGATTTGTATGAGAGTATGTATGGGTTCCGAAGCTTTACATATTTCAGTCCTGAAGAGAAACCATATAGCAAACAAAGGTCTATCCCCTCCACACACCATCAGCACTGAAGATAACCTGGAATATGGAGCAGCAGAAAAAACAAAGAAACAAATAAACAAAACACAAGCAAACAAAACCAAATCAAAACAAATTTAAAAAAAAAAAAGGCAGAAAAAAAAAAGGCAAGAAAACAAAACCCCTAACAAAACAAATTAAAAAAGGGAACTAGATGGATACTCCCCATGACAGGGAGTCTGAAACTACATGATCTTTAAAGGGCTCTTCCAATCCAAACTATTCTATGATTATATGATTGATTCTGTGATTCTATAACTCTTTGGATAGCAAATATGCAACACACACTTCTGCCAGACACATTTTGTGGAAGGAAAATTGCAGCCTTTTTCTTTACCTATGAAAAGTAACCCCACTGATATTCAGAGTATTTTCACTTGCAACTGCTCAGAAGAGGAAGCTGTGTTCTGGCAGGGGACTAAATGATCTTTTGAGGTCCCTTTCAGCCCCTAACATTCTGTGATTCTGTGATTCTAGGAAACCTCATGCATTACAAAGAAACAGCAGTTCTGGAAGCAGCTTGGGCTTTTGTAAGAATTCTAGAATATTCTCTGAGAGGATAAATCCTGAGTGACACACACAAAACCAAAAATAATTTCAACTGACATTTCAGTTGAAATTCAAATTCATCAGGTAAATGTGCAGTCTGAGTCACCTATATACTTTTAAACCCACCTTCTTCCATCTTGAGCTTTTCTCCTCATTCAGCTTTTTGCACCTATACTTGCAAGTATAGTTGAAGGACACAAAGGAAGGTAATTGCATGAGAGTAGCGTACATCCCATTTAAGTTAATCCAAACCTATGTTGGAACACTAACCCCACTCGAATCCTGGGGACCCTACAATCAAAGCAGAAACTTTCCTTCTTCAGTTTATAATCACAGAGCAACAGAGCGACTCAGACAGTCTCTCTAGAAAAGTATTGCAATTCATTTCGAAGGGATCTGCCCTCAATTTGTTCATCACAGCAATCTGAGCATTCACACAGCGAGAACACGGCACTGCTGCTTGTATACAAACTGTGAAATGTAATGGGAAAAGGGTTAGCTTCTGCAATTACTATCTTCTTAGACCCAGCCCTGCCAGCAGCCATTTTAGCAAAGCACTGGCAAAGCAACCATTTTACAGAAAACTGTTTTGTGTGGCAACACAGAGGCAGAGTAGGATTCAGTTCTTGCTCTGATTTGGAGTTGAAGAAACAAAAGCATATGAAAGGATTCAGGCAGCTCATCGTGCGAATACAGAGGGTCTTTCCTTTTTAGTTAATTTCAGAAAGAGTCGTCAGGTTTTAGTGTGCAAAGAGAGCAGCTAATTCTGAAATCTGTTTAAATCGTTAAACTTATGTTCAACTTGAAGGGATTGTGATTCACACTGAACTCATCCTGCCAGTATCACAGTTTTTATACTGCACTTCTCAATGGTTGTTACCAGCTGTGAGATTATAATGAGTCCATAGTGATTATAGAGCCTGATCCAACTTCTCATTGAACTTACTGGCAATCTTCTCATTGACTTCAAAGGCGGTTGGACCAAGCCCTAAGTTAGGACTTCAAAATGTCAAGTCCTGTGAAAATTCCATTGTACAAGCCAATGATAAATGCAAATGCAGATAATGCACCAAAGAAATATTAAGGTTGAAGACTTAAACCCCCCAAAAGCAAGAGAACTGTAAATTAATCCTATCATAGCAAATTATCCCAGCCCTCCTGGGTGGCAGTTGTAGGCTACATGGCAGTCACTTGCTTTTTCTTTATTGAAATTGCAATTGTATTTCTTTTTTTTTTTTAATTTATTTTTTTTCTTCCCATTTTCCCTGCTATTAATCAATGTATTAATTGGCTGCTGAGCAGAGCTTTTGATTTGACTGACCTTTGGAACATACCAACATGTAATGATAGCAACCCTTCACAGCCCAAAAGAAAAATCTGCCTGAAATTCTAATGACAATTTTGAGCTCCCTCTCCCTGAGCTTCTTTGATGGCGTTAGCTTGACTGCCAAAGGGAACAAAGCCTTTTTCATGTCACACTATTCCCTGCAGGAGCAATGGAGAAAAAGATCATTCTTAAAACTAGAGTCTAATTTGATGAGCAAGTATTTGCTCCAGAAATTACTTTGAGGAATAGATGAGTACTGCAAATGTGCTGAGTCAGTTGAGTGTTGGTTCAGAGTCTGTGGCAGCAAAAGTGGTACTTTTTGTTAAAAGCATGATACTAGGTTATAATTATAATGTAGTATAGCCATTTATTTGATACCTACCCTTCCAGGTATGCATAGACATCCTACTATCTACAACCACCTACACGTCACCCACATAAACTCCCTGCACCTCAATATTCCATCCATAGATGTGAGAACAGCAGGATGCTGCTTATCAGGAGGCTTGTGAGATTAATGGCTTTGAATTTTGTAAGTACCATGATTCCACGTTTACCAGAGCTGCAGTAGAACTAAGATAGATTTAAGGCTTCTTCCTGGAGATTCTGGAGAACACAGCACAGTATTCCAGTCTGTCTTAATGCACTAGAGGAAGAGAAAAGGGTCTTGTCCTAATGTTCGTTCTTAGTTTAAAATCTGTTCTTGTGGTATATATCAGCACAGTATGTGTCATTGATAAATAATTTTTCTTGGCAGTGAACCAAAATGTTCAAACTTTTCAGGTCTCTCCATATGATGTAAGTATTTCAACAGGCTAGAAAGACGTGCTGTTAGAAGGGCATGCATGACAGGACACATTAGCAATTCATCTGCAAATTATTTGATTTCATCTGAACCCTGTTCTGATCAACCAGGGAGAAAAGCATTGCAGTAGATAGAACATTGCTTGAGACTGAGCAAAGAATTGTATTAGATAAAATCCTCTCCTGCCTTTTCTTTTTGTTCTTTATTAGCTTTTTCTAAAGGATATTAGCAACTACACAGGTATATTCTGTTCTTCTGACTCTTTTTATACTTAACAGTGTGCTAAACAGTGTTACAAATAAATCAAAGGCTAACAGATTTCTACCTTTTAACAATAACAAGTTACACTTGTCTTCTAATGCTTTCTGAAATCTAGATCAATTGACATCATCTTTTTATGAGCATAAAAGACATTCTGTCCTCCTTCTCTGTTTGATATCCTTAAGCTATTATTATTATTTATTTGTATTACGGTAGCCATCAAGCCCCAGACAAAATCAAGACCCACTGTAATATGCACTGAATACAGCACATTATCAAACACTCTTTTTCTCTAGAAGTTTATATTGTAGAAACCAGCAGAAATGTTATAAAATAACCCCTCTTTTAAAAGTAGGATAGAAAAGTGTAGGTCTTTAGTGACATTTAGGTGTTTCATTCTCTCTGCACAGGAAGCTGTATTTACTGCTGGGGACCACAGGCTTTCATTCGTGGGCCACAGGTTGTGAATGCATGGCATGGAGACAACCCAGAGTACTTGCTGGGTACCACTTGGAAATGTTTTAGATGCAGTGATTAATATGTATACTACAGCCTGGTTATTTCTGATTTAATGCAGATCTTTTACTCTGTTTTGAATGTTGTGCTCAATGAAAAGCTTTTATTCCATTCTGACTGAAAAACAGCCAGATTTCAGTAGATTTAAAGTACCTTCACAAAGCTCGGCTGAGAAGTTTCAGCAGTTCACAGAAAGTCTGCAGTTAGGCTGGACAGGAACCACCAATCCTGGTGACAAGAGCATCTTAAATATCTTCCTGATAAACCAGCTCTATTGAAGTGGCTTAAGGTAATTCTTTGTGAGAGTTGATAGAATCTCCTTGCAGGAAAAGCTAAGATCATTGAGTCCAACCATAGGTTAACATCTCCCTGTGTTAGTATCATACAATGTGATATACAGGCTATCACTAATTCACTGTCTATCATCTAAAACCTGTCACTCAAGCATTCAGAAACCTGCACATTCAGAAATCTCTTCCCTCTAGGAGGTATGTTGTTTTATTGCTGCTTTTGCTCAGGAATCCCAGTTGCTGCTGGGCATTTGTGCCGCTCAGCTGTTACAAAGTTAGGGTGGAAGACAGAAACATGCAAGAGCCAAGGTTTAGGGGCGTGGGGTGCAAGAACAGGGGCGTAGGGTTATGGAATGACAATGTCAGCCATGTGGCATCTGTAAAGCACGTAAAGTACCTTTCTGCTTAGGAAAGCCATAGTGACATGGCAACAGATGTCACTTACACATATTGAGCAGAACTGGGTGGTCAACTGCCATTGCTAAAGGGCAAGTGTTGTGTGAGAAGCTGCTTGTGACGTTTGTGCACCAGAATTTTTTTTATTTCCTGTAGCATTGCCTTTGATTTTACTGTTCACTTCTCAGAACTGAATGTGATTTGGATGGACAGAAACAAGTTTCTCAGATCTCCTATATGAAGCTCACATGGCAATTTTTTCTCCAGCTCTGTCTGACATGAGCTTCGAATCTAGTGAGACCTTTCTTAGATTTCATTGGCAGCTACTTAAACTCAGAAGGCAAAGGAAAAGAAGCAGTTAAAGCAGGCTAATGTGGCAACTTGATAGAGATATTTCAAAGATGTATTGGTGTATTACTCTCCATCCTTAACATTTCCCACATTGGAGATAAAAGGAGCTCTTGCAAACTTCTGTCAGGCAGAAGAATTTGCTACAGAGTGCATCACAACTCTGCTCTCAAAGTACGGCAATGAAGAAGGTACATGGCCAAATAGATGCAGATTTTTGAATGGGAATGTGCAGGCTGCAGTGAAGTGTGTCCAACGTTGGTTCCTTCCAGCTAGGCTGTGGAAACATGGATCTGGGAATAAACATATGTTCACACCAATTCACCAACCTGTTGTGTTACAGTGCAAGAAGAGGTGAAAAATAGTGTAGAGTGTCCTGGGATACACACTGCTTTCTTTGGCCCATCCAAAAACATTTCAGAATGGCTGCTGGAGGGTATGTGGGCAGCTCTGCTGGATGCTACTACAGATTTTCAAGTGACCTGTGAGCAGGACATTTATCTCTCAGACTTAGTAAAGGAAACATTTGTCTCCTTTCTGCTTTGCTTTGTGTCACAAAACACATGATTTTTTCCCTTAGTCAGCCACACAAGAATAATATGCAAAGTATGAGCGTGCTGTTTCTTTACTGTGTAATTACTCAAGAGCATTGCTAGTGTGCTTGAAATATACTCGTTGTCATCAGTGGGAACTTTTGCCTAATTATATTTTTGCTTGATTTATACAGGAGAAAACATGAAACATCCAAAATTGAAATTAATTTCCAGTGCCTTGCAGATTAGGCATGACTCTATAGTCTTGGGAGGCTGATCTTCAGCTCCTGCAAGCTTCCTGGAGACTTCGAAAATATCTTCACTGTTTAGGTATTATTTTATCCCATTTAGTGAAATAACAATAATATCATTCTTGGAATTTTTCTTGGCTTGGTATTTGTGAATTCTCGGGACCCCATATCTACCCACAGTAGGACTCCAATGTTCATTAACATTTCTTTGAGCTTTATAGCTTTACCATTTTTCTGGCTTTTACCATAAATTCTTATTCAACATGGTCCTCAGCTCATACAGAAACTCCTTCTGTTCCTTAAGTGCTTCCTAAACATATTGAACACTGCTTTTAAAATTTGTGAAGATTTTGTGACTTTTGTACTGGTATTGACTGTTCTGAAGGCTGTAAAAGCACCAAACCTGGTCTAAAATACCAGCATAAGTTGTCCTGGATCTTCGTTTCCTTGAACTGCAGAGTTCTGAATAGAACTGTGTTTTGAGTAGAGCTAACTAAATGTGATCATGTAACAGCCAGAGTATTAGGGGTTTTTCTTCGCTACAGTTACTTTAGCTTGTATCTGAGGAGGAAATAATAAGAGATGGGTTACAGCAAGTTAATTAGTGCAAGTATAATGATAAAAACCCTGTTTACACTAAAAAAATAAAACAGAAAATGATTGCCTGTCTTTGAAAGTGCATCTGCTTGCAAATACTTTCAGATATTTAAACTGTACTTTCTCCAGCCCCTGACCCACTTTCAAAGAGTTTAAAAAAAAAAAAAAAGTTAAAGGAAACAAAGATGTGTTTTTCATGGAATTTGACATTGCACGTCCAGTCCGTGCTAAAGGAAAAATGTCTGCTATCTGCATGAACCTTTTTCCTGCCGTGTCAGTCTAATGAGAAAAACTGCATCTTGAAGACAAAAAGAATAGGAGGTTAAGAACAACACAAGAGATTGATTAACCCTGTGTTGTTATCTAGCAAGTGTCAATAACAAAATGCTACTGGGCTCCTGCATTGTTTCCTTCTAAATTTCCAGTCTCACACCTGTCACATCTCAAGATAACTATCCATCATGGAGTCAAAGTGGCAAACAACTGTGTGGTCCCTTGATAAGGAATAGTGACACAATTTGTCTCCTTCTCCTCCCACAGATTGCAACTAATGGGCTAACAGCAGGTTACAATAGCGCAAGATGGATTTGAATGACTGTCAGTGCTAGAAAGCAAGCACAGCTGCAGAATAGCCTAAAGAAACACTTCAGTTCAGATGAAAATCTGTAGCAACGTACAAAATTGAAACCTAATCAATATGCTTTAAAAGGATTTAATGGTAGTCTTAAAAGTTAATTATTGCACATATTGGAGGGTTATTTATGATATGCTCTACCCTGTTAATGGCAAACTGTTGCAGAAGCCAAGACACAGCTCCTGCATGGCAAATAATATTACAGTGGAAGCAAGCACAATAAGATAGAGAGTATCAAAGACTACAGAATGCCTGTCTGGGATCACATGGCATTTTCCAAACGAATTCCGTGGCATGACATTTAGAAATGTTGAGTTTGTAACAGGAAAATATGAAATCAAATGCACAAATTATAAAGCTAGGAACTTGGAATAAATTCAGCTCTGATTTTACAAACTTTCTTGAGAGCATATTTTATTTAGGATTAGAACATACACTTTCACAACAGTAACTTTTTGAAATATGTTCAAGCCCTTCTCTTTCCCAAACTGCTTCTGCTAAATATCTATGCCTGTAAAACTGTATTCCTGATGGGAAGAGATGTTTTAGTCAGACAGGCCCCAAGGAAGAATATTAAAGTGGATCGAGTGGTAAATTATATCAGTGATTGAAAAGAAAAAGAAAAGCAATTCTTAGGAAAGTTATCTACAAGCCAGATACAGATGTAGTAACTTCAGTCTCTTGGCTATTCTGAAAAGAAAGCCTAGACATGACGAATATAAACTCAAGGAAATCAAATGATTTTATCTCACCACTATAATCAGACCCTGAGAACAAAACCTAAAACCCAGTCTACCTTCATATATGTCTTTTTCTATTCAAGCTCAGTCCAAGGCTTGGAGAATGAGCTGGAACTCTTGTGGTTTTCAGGTCCCAAGCTGAAGTAAGCTGCTTCAGCTCCATTCATACCAGCTCATCCATGACTTTACCCACATAAGGCCATGTCCCTCAGCACCTCTGTAAGGAAGGTGGGAAGGGGTTAACTTTGAGGAAGCAAGCATGACCCCTGTTAATATGGGAACTTGATGTTGCTGCTCGCTCTGCCTCTGATCTTCTTGTTGTCAGTTGCCAGAGTCCTGTACACCTCTCTTTTCAGCCTGACTTCAATTTAACACCTTCCATTTCAGACAGGGGCCGTGCTGAACAGAAGCCAGCAACATCTGGATTGCGTGATACTGACATTCATGTAGGAAGGTAGAAGGCTTTAAAAAAATCCCCAGAATGCCTTCACACCTGAAAATGATTGTCCCCCATTTACTAGTCACTCTCTTGCTCTGTTGTCTTTTGTTCTCAAACTGCCCAAAAAATGCAAATGAAAAGCATTTCCTCCGGGAAAACAATGTAGTACAGTTCCCAGAAGTATTCTGCTCGTGGAGGATGAATATTACAAGGCTGCAGAGAGCAGCCTTGTAAGCAGATGATATGAGCAGGAGACTCAGCTTATAACCTGTTGTGAGAAAAAAAAAAAAAAAAAAGGAAAAAAAACCCCCACAGCCCTGCTTATTTTAACAAAAAGTAGCAGAGTAACCCAGTACTTTTGCAATGCATCATTGCACAGAAAGAACCTTGGATAGTGAAGATAGAGAAATGTGATGAAATCTAATGGTACAAAAACATAACAGCGTGAACTCAGGAGCTAATAGCAGGGATTCCCGCTATCAGCTGAGGCTCATCATTTTGAAATAGTACAGCAGAAGAAAGACTTTGGTGTACTAACTACATAGTGTGTGATTATGAGTTAGCAATACCATGGCCATAAAAACTTCTGAGGTGAAGCACTCTTGTAGAAGTGCAGAGATATTCAATATGTCTTGCAAAGCACCCAGCAGGACAAGGGAGGTGATTCTGCCCCCTACTTTGCTCTCCTGAGATACCCAGCTGGATTACTGCACCCAGTTCTGGTGCTCCCAGGAGAAGAACATGGAACAATTAGACTGGGTCCAGAGGAGTGCCACGAAGATGACCATAGGGCTGGAGCAACTCCCTTGTTGGGACAGGCTATGAGAGTTGAGGCTGTTTAGCCTGGAGAAGAGACAGCTCCAGGGATACCATAAAGCAGTCTTCCAGTACCTGAAGGGGGCTTATCAGAAATATGGGAAAGGACTTCTTATAAGGGCTTGAAGTGATAGGATGAGAGGGAATGGATTGAAGCTGAAAGAGGGGAGATTTGGACTGGAGATGAGGAAGAAATTCTTTACAGTGACAGTGGCAATGCACTGGAACAGGTTGCCTGGAGAAGCTGTGGATGTCTCCTTCTTGGAGGTGTTCAATGCCTGATTGGACAGGGGTCTTGAGCAAGGTGGTTCACCCAAAAGTATCCCTGCCCATGGTAGACAATTGGATCTAGATGATGTTTAACGACTCTTCCAACCCAAAGCTTTCTATGAATTGCACTTTGACTACTGTGCACAGATACGACCAGTCAGGTAAAAGGTTCACCGGAACTGGTATAGGGATAGCCTGCTAGGACAGATGGAGAAACCAAGAGCCTGGCTCATGAGTGGGAATGAAAAGGGTCTGGCTTCTTTTAGTTTGAAAAACCAGGACTGAGGAGGAATATGACTGCAGTCTATAAATACCTCAGTAGTAAAGAACAACTGCTAGTGAAGGACAGTGTTGGCACAAGAACAAATATGTATAAACTGCACTGAGGAAGTGTATGCTTGTAATCAGAGGATTATTCCCAACCATTAGAAGATTCTGCAAACCTTTTGAGTAGTAAAGTCTGCAAACTAAACTGCTTTCCAGACAGACATTTTTACCCACTTTCTAAAATGACTGCTCAGTCTAAACATATAATTAGGTCTAGGACATCAGGTCCAGGAAGTACTTTCGCAGAGACAAATCCAGCAACCCAGTGAATGAAGGACCAAACCCTTGCCCCTCTTGTGATCACAAACCTGAGGTTCACAGCTTTGGGAAGTTGTATACTGGGAGCACACAGAAAGAAAGCAAGTTGCATCCAGCTGTGTTTCACGGGACAGCTAAGGCTGAATCTGTTCTCCAGGAAGGTTCAAGTTCAGCTGGTAAAAGGAATTAAGACTATATATATATATATATATATACACACATATATGTTTGTTTTTGTTTTTTTTTAAACTTTCTTCAATAAATTCCCCCCTTTCCAGCCATATCCCCCTCTATTCTAACTGTGCTGAACATCCCAACAGTCTGAAACCATAGCTAAGGTCTAAGTTCAATTCGGTCTTAACTGACTTAAAAAACCCCTGCTGGGAGACAATAAATGTAGTTTTGGGGGGATTTTGGGGGTTTTTTGGTTTGGAGGGTTTTGGGGGGCTTTTATGTTGATGGGTTTTTGGCGGGGGCTGGTTTTGGGGGGGGTTTNCATGGCCATAAAAACTTCTGAGGTGAAGCACTCTTGTAGAAGTGCAGAGATATTCAATATGTCTTGCAAAGCACCCAGCAGGACAAGGGAGGTGATTCTGCCCCCTACTTTGCTCTCCTGAGATACCCAGCTGGATTACTGCACCCAGTTCTGGTGCTCCCAGGAGAAGAACATGGAACAATTAGACTGGGTCCAGAGGAGTGCCACGAAGATGACCATAGGGCTGGAGCAACTCCCTTGTTGGGACAGGCTATGAGAGTTGAGGCTGTTTAGCCTGGAGAAGAGACAGCTCCAGGGATACCATAAAGCAGTCTTCCAGTACCTGAAGGGGGCTTATCAGAAATATGGGAAAGGACTTCTTATAAGGGCTTGAAGTGATAGGATGAGAGGGAATGGATTGAAGCTGAAAGAGGGGAGATTTGGACTGGAGATGAGGAAGAAATTCTTTACAGTGACAGTGGCAATGCACTGGAACAGGTTGCCTGGAGAAGCTGTGGATGTCTCCTTCTTGGAGGTGTTCAATGCCTGATTGGACAGGGGTCTTGAGCAAGGTGGTTCACCCAAAAGTATCCCTGCCCATGGTAGACAATTGGATCTAGATGATGTTTAACGACTCTTCCAACCCAAAGCTTTCTATGAATTGCACTTTGACTACTGTGCACAGATACGACCAGTCAGGTAAAAGGTTCACCGGAACTGGTATAGGGATAGCCTGCTAGGACAGATGGAGAAACCAAGAGCCTGGCTCATGAGTGGGAATGAAAAGGGTCTGGCTTCTTTTAGTTTGAAAAACCAGGACTGAGGAGGAATATGACTGCAGTCTATAAATACCTCAGTAGTAAAGAACAACTGCTAGTGAAGGACAGTGTTGGCACAAGAACAAATATGTATAAACTGCACTGAGGAAGTGTATGCTTGTAATCAGAGGATTATTCCCAACCATTAGAAGATTCTGCAAACCTTTTGAGTAGTAAAGTCTGCAAACTAAACTGCTTTCCAGACAGACATTTTTACCCACTTTCTAAAATGACTGCTCAGTCTAAACATATAATTAGGTCTAGGACATCAGGTCCAGGAAGTACTTTCGCAGAGACAAATCCAGCAACCCAGTGAATGAAGGACCAAACCCTTGCCCCTCTTGTGATCACAAACCTGAGGTTCACAGCTTTGGGAAGTTGTATACTGGGAGCACACAGAAAGAAAGCAAGTTGCATCCAGCTGTGTTTCACGGGACAGCTAAGGCTGAATCTGTTCTCCAGGAAGGTTCAAGTTCAGCTGGTAAAAGGAATNCTTTGTTGCTGTTGTTGTTGTTTTCTTCTCTGAATCCCATTTACTATGTTACCACCTCAGTTCACTTCAGAGTGTTTTATTTAAGATCTCCTTGGTGCTTGTACTCAGTAGTGACAGTAAGATTCAAGCCCTTGCCTTCTTTTTTACACTTACTCAAGTCAGGACAAAACTGACCCTGACCAAACAGGAGAGAACAAAGAGCCTGTTGAATCAATCTAATTAAAATCTATAGCATTGAAATAAAACAATTATTTTCCTGTGTGCCTGGATTATGCAGAAGAAAATTCTGCAGAATTTTCAACACCATGTAGAAGAAAATTCTACCTTGTCTGGGTAAAGTGATAATATAAGCGACCGTGTAAAAGCAACTGCCCATTGCTGGGGCAAAAGAAATGGGCAGTAGCTGTACTACAGCTCTCAAAATCAGTATTAATGTTTCGTGTAAGTTGTGATCAACAGTAGGATCATAGGATTAAAAAGAAAAAAAAAAATCACATAATTTGGGGATTTATGAGACCAATTCAGGCAACTGATTTCATTAGAATTACTTTTAGCATTCCTGATCACAGAGCATTTCAGGCAGATAGCACTTTTTGATTGTATGCAGAAGTCATAAACAGCTTTTTCCCCTTTCAAATGTCCTTTTTTCTTCCCACAAACTGGCAGTCATTATTAACCTCTTGGTTAATACCATTATTAAGCTCTTGGGTTTAAATATCTGATTCATCTCAAAATGTTTTTAGTTAAAAAGGTATTTCATATCATTGGGTAAAGGAAATATGGTGTCTTCATATAAATCAGTCTTGACTTGTATCTTTTAAGGGACCTGGGACACAAGACTTTAAAATTATATTTCATCTTCTATTTGAGCTATTTTGCTTCTTCGGGCATTGAGATACTATATGTAAAGCAGAAATCCCTGTCAAAAAGGAACATTCACGTTTTCTTCTGTGTCCCTGACTCTCAGCTGAGACAGGAGGAAGGACATAAAACATATGAGGCCTGTGAGAACTATGTAGTGTGGATGTGTAAAGATAACCTGCATAAGTCAATTATATCTTTGCTACATGTGGCTAATGTGGCTATCTATCATACCTTTGACAAACCTTCATATTGCACTCCTTATCATGTTCTTCCCCTTTCTTTCAGATATCGATGCCCATAGCCATAGGCAGGGGAACAGCACAGTACAGCACAAACAGACACAAAAGTTATGTTTTCCCCTTTTCTTTGATCAACTACTCATTTTATGGACATGATTAGAAAATTTATATTACAGTCTTAAGATAACTTTTTATGTTCTACTTTTCTGGACAGATATTGAAAAAAACACTAAAAGGAGATTATTTTTTTTTTTTAAGGTCTTATGGTCTTATTACCAATAAGCTATGACAGTGTTAACATCATCTGTATTGTACCAATGGAAACTCCAGGAAGGCATCTTTTTTTTTCTGTCTCTTTCTCTCTTTAAGTTTTATTTATAGCCTTGCAAAATACTTGCATCCACATAACCCGCCCTTGCCAACTTGCCAGAAGATTAATGATATCATGGTGTTCTTGAGAACAGAAATGTGTCTACCACCCTAGCGGGTGGTAGACCCTCCTTCCACACGTTAAAAGTGAGATGGGAACCATGCTGAAGAGAAAAGATTCTGTGTGCCCTGGGGAACTGGTATAGGAGGAGCCATCCCCCCACCACTAATTGTGATATGTCAGTCCTGTGATTTTAATCAGCACTTCCACTTCTGTGCTTTCCCAGTTGTTTGGGACAGGGGCTCGCTGTCCATAGCCATCACAGGGGATGCTGAACAAATATCCTGCATCATGCAGAGAAGGCTGCACCAACAAGAGAAGGTACCCAAGGGACAACCTCCCCAAAAAATGTGTTTGGTGCTGGCAGCACACCCACTGAGCCAAATCTGAAAGAGTGTGATGCTTTTTCTTTGTTGCCTAATCCCTTCATATAACTTGCCTGCAATAATATATCTGAGACATGCATTTTAAATTGATTTTATTTTCAATCTCTTGTAGCTTTTGCAATAGCATGGCTGGGGGATGCTTCAGCTTTTGCTTCTCTAGGAATGGAAGAAGAATATTCTTGTCCCTTTTCCATGTTCTTGTCCTTTTTCCATGTTGAAAGACCCTACTTTTTGCTTGTGGATCTATTTACAAGGTCTTGTAATGACAGGATGAGGGGCAATGAGTTTAAACTGGCAGAGGGAAGATTTAGACTGGATGTTAGGAGAAAGTTCTTTACAGTGAGGGTGGTGAGACACTGGAACACGTTGCCCAGGGAGGTTGTGGCTGCTCCCTCCCTGGAGGTATTCAAGGTCAGGTTGGACGAGGCCTTGAGCGACCTGTGCTAGTGGGAGGTGTCCCTGCCTATGGCAGGGGGTTGGAACTAGATGATCCTTGAGGTCCCTTCCAACCTTACCATTCTATGATTCCATGATTCTATGGATGGTTTCCTTTTTCTTTTTTTTTCTTTAAAACAAATAAACAAATAAACAAAACCCAAGCTTTTTTCCTGTCTTTTACTTTGTTGTAAACCTGGTTCCAGTTTCTGCCTATCTCTCTCTCACTTCCTTTGACCTTTTCCTCTGTTTCTCTCTCTCTTCTTTGTCCACATTGGCAATAGTCTTTAGCTCACACTCTTTTATGAACCCTCTGCTTCTTCTCATTTCAGCTTTCTGGACCTGATTTGCAGCTGCTGTGTTCTTCCTACAGTCGTTTACACATGTGTGACACAGGTGTAAAATACTACCATTTTCATTTATGTTGCTTGTAAATGTCAGCAGAAGAGAAAGGAGAACCTGTCTTTGCCAGAGTGAATCAGCAGACTTTCAGGAGTGTCAGATACATATGAGCAAAATCTGTGTGAGTCACCAATCACTCTTAATCCATGCCTGATCTCTCACTAAGCATCTCATGCTATTGCTTAACCTTCCAGTTCTCCATGGCTCCCAAGGGCTCTTTTAATCCAGATTTTTTCTTTAAATGAAAAGATGTTTCACTTTGATTTGGGAGATTGATGTATTTATATATTGTTTACTTCTTCTTCTTTTTTTTTTTTTTTTTTTACAGCTTCCAGACTCTGTGAGGACTGAGCTAAAAATACACACATGGAGTCAGGTATCCACGTGTTGTGTTTACCCTCCCAAGCAGCAAGAAGTGCAAGAGGGACCAAAGATGGAAAGAGAAAATTTATGTGTATATTTCCATGTAACAAAAGGAGCTACATTGTATGTTGCTTATTCTAGAGCTTTTCTGAATTCATCTAAACACACGATGACCTCACAGGAGAAGGAGTTGTGGAATTCTGATTACACCTGTGCCATGTGAAGTCTCAGAAGTCTCCCTCTTTCTTTACGTTAAGTTCAGAAATTACTTTAAAAGAAATAATAATAATTGGAGGAAGCAGAAGGCAAACTGTTAAGTGATGAAAGCATTACACTGCCTCAAAGCAATCTCCCCCACCTCCCCTCCTCTTGCTTGCGGTGTGCCATGGACACAGCAGGAAGGTGAGCTATTTGGGAGGGCTCAGATCTGCACCACCCAGCTGTCTGTTCCGTCTGGAGGCAAAACAGAGGTGCAAAGTTCAGCAAACAAACCCAACAGCCCACAGGAAGAAGATTACCTACCATGCAAGCCCGTGTTACTAGCTCTTTTTGCCACCATTCCGTTGTCAAACTGTAGCACTCCTTTAGATATTGAGCTCTTGCACGTTGTACCACAGGCTGCTTTGCTAAACTGCTTATTCCTATGTGTGCCCCTGTGATAAATTTTATCAGTGCTCAGCTGTAAGGTTTTCCAAAGTGGCAGCAGCACAGTGGCTTTTTATCTGTTGTGACACCCTCCAACCAAAATGCAACTTTTTTTTTTTTTTTGAACCTTAATTTATGTTGTGGCATTTTTTTCTGTAGATGTGAAGTCAGCAGTTTGTCCTCTCTGAGGAAGCTTACATGGAAACAGGGAGCCTAGCCACAAAGTAAAATATGGCTGGGATAAAAACAGCAGCAGCAGTAGATTCAAATTAAAAAGTATCGGTGGCTATCTGCTTCTAAACAGAAAACAAGATTTGATACCTGCTTTCTCACTTGCCTCACTAGAAGTACTCATGGTATTTACAGCTGTCTTAAGTGGTAGTTGGATCTTTTTCTCTAGTTTTTAATTCACTCATTTTAAGTAAAAACTGCTCTCAGTAATAGCTTTATGTAAAATGACTACTGACCACAGAGCGTGGAAACTCAAAGGCATTTTGCCTGCTCCCAGTGATGGCTTAATATCTATATTCTTATCCTGTATAAACAAGTTTCTTTTTTTCTTTATCTGTATTTGATTTTTTTTTTTTGCAATAATCTAGAAGCTTTCCTATCAATGGCACTTGTCAGAACATTTATGTAGTGTTTATTTCTTTAATCATTCTACTTTACACTTCATAAACTAAAATATCCTGCTGCAAAGTTCCCTGAGGTTTCTCTGCCAACAAGGGTATTTTAAACAGGATGAATAATACAGTAAGTTTCCAGTGTCCATAACAGAGAATTTTAAAGATCATCTGCAGGATTCATTTCACTTTTTCAATCCACTTCAGCTTTCCTCTAACTGGAAAAGTTTGACTTAGAAACGATTTTTTTTTCCACGTTTCCTTTCTTAAACTTTATCATCCAAGAGAGACTATGGCAAGTAAAATTTTGCCAGCCATTCATCTGTACTCTGGATTTTAAGGCAATGGCTGTATAATATCCACATTTCAAAGGAAACAGCTGTTTAAATAACACCAAATTATTTCTACAGATAGCATCCAAATGAACAGGTCACTAATCTCATTTTGATAATCCATCAAATTTATGAGGTCTTATATCACTGAACTGAGAAAAGATTACCATCTATCCACTGAAATTCTGCCATTTTATGGAACAATTGGGGTTTTTTTGTTGTTGTTACTATTTGCTGAATACTGATTTTCAAACTGCATTCTTCGAGCTGCCAAATTTATACATCAAAGAGTTGTTATGGCTCTGAGGTAGTATACCAAAGTATATATTCTTCAGATACCAATATGTATATGTGTGTACACGTAAATATATTTAACTCAATAAATATTCCTCTAAAATACCTCAATATTTAGCCTATCCTGGATATGTATTTACCTAGTCTACCTCCCATGTTTACCTAAGTGATTAGAAAAGTCTCTCGGGCAAACAGTGTAGGTTTTATAACCTTCCATGGAAGTTTTTGTAAATTTGCTTTTTGAAGAAAAGGATCATTTTGGCTTCTTACTCTGTTAATTTTATTTTTTTTTTTCTCCTAGCATATAAAAATTTCCTCCTTGTCCATCAAGGGAAACTGAATAAATAAATTAAATCCTATTCCTAGTGTCCTGATGGTTTTGGGCCAGGATTTGGGAAGGGGTTCAAACTTTAAAGAAGTGACCCATTGGCTGCATGGGGAATTGCCATGTGCTCAGTGAAAGGCTTGTGCTTAAATTCCTTACTGAGGAAGGAACTACAGTGACCTCTTTTGCTAGTGGTCAGTAAATAAGATAATTATTTTAATTAAAATGCAAGAAAATTAAAGATTAGGATTTTTACTGAAAAGCATAAAAAGGATGCCTTTGTCAGTGATTTAGATGCTTTTGTTTAGAGATAAGTGCTTTTGATGTAGAGGCTTAGCTGTTTCAGTTGATTTTTGATGCATGGCATCCTGGAGCCATCCTTACTTTCCTGTACAGTGAAAGTAAAGCCATACCCCATGGAGAAGAACAAAACCTAAACAAAACAAAATGTCACTAAACTAGCAACAGATTGAACATATAAAACATGGGAGCTTGCTGTTCAAAATATGTTCAAGCAGGAATTGTGGGGAAATGTGAACATATATAGCAACAAACTCATGGTACAAAAGTGGGAACTACCACAATTCCGTCTCCAAACAATAGCATTTTTTGTGGGCTTCAGCCTCAGAACTTCTGGGCACTTTAAACAATTTCCACTGAATTCTAAGGGAGAAGAAAACAGTCAGTACTTCATAGGACTGAGCCACATGTTCAGATTGAGTATGCAAGAGCCAGCTAGGCCTTCCAGCCAGAAATGCTGGCTGCATCTTGTTAGCCACAGCAAGAGCTTGGGTATTAGACCTTGAATGCCGAGCCTATTGTGAGTGGGAAATCACACTATTTATGGAAATCAGCCTGGAAAGCTTCCCTAGGTTCACCTTCAAGCCCTACCAACTCAGATTATGCAAGTCTTTTAAGATACCCAGAATAATTATAGACAATTAAGGGATATGAGCCAAATCTGAAACCTTTGTTTATCCCTTTCATCAATAAAATGCTCAACATGGCTCAGATGGGAAGCAACAGGGGGGAATCTACATCTTACAACAGCCTTGTTTGTTAGTACCCCTTGGCAATGGATTTTTTAATAAGCTTGGGCCTATATCGACCTCTGCAAGTTGTAGCAGAAGAGGATTAAATGTCCCTGAAAAAATGACCCTAGGGCAGAAACCAAAATATTGAGAGATATTATTTATTGAGGCCTCAAAGTATGCACTAAAAGCTGGCTTGTATATTTTTGTTTGTTTGTTTGTTGTTCTTTTTTGGGGTTGTGGTTTTTTTCCAATATTCATTATTTTAAAAATACCGTACCTGTGACTTGTAAAGGAGCAGTTCATGAGTTCAGCAACCCATAGCCAAACATCTTCCTCAGTTCTCAAGAAATCAACAGGAATAGCACCTGAAATCATATTATGTCCCTTGTGGATGATTATTATAATTATTATATTTTTGTGAATATAATTGATAATATTTCTGTTATTGAGGAATGGCAGCATAAATTTTTTTAATAAAAAAAAATAAATCTATAGTTCTAGC
>WBNM01031639.1:18309-36203 GCA_013399055.1 Ramphastos sulfuratus | reverse complement strand
GAAAAAAAAAAAAAAGTCTTTAAAGCCCTTCTGGAGCCTTGAAGTGTTGTTCATTCTCTCTGTCTTACTGAAATTATTTTGGGAAGGGAAGGGAAGGGAAGGGAAGGGAAGGGAAGGGAAGGGAAGGGAAGGGAAGGGAAGGGATATTTGTGCAACATAATTCTTGTTTTCTACTGACCCACTCTTCTCTATCCAATAACTTCTCCATCATTCCATAACCAAGCCATATAAGAATATTACCTTTAAATGAAGGAAACCATAATAAAGTATTTCAGAACTATACACTAAATAATATTTTAACCTTAAAAAACTTTTGATAAACTGCACTGGCTACCACCTTGTTGAGGAATACAGAAGGAAATGCACTAAAGAACAATGAAACAACAATTTGTAAGTGTTGTTTTGAAACATGTAAATAGTGCTGTCAGTTGGTGAGGATTTCTTTTTTTTCTTTTTCATTTTTGTACATTTANTTTGGTTTAGTTGTTTTGGTTTTGGTTTGCTGTGGTTGTTTTGGTTTTGGGTTTGGTTTGGTTTGATTT
Source organism: Ramphastos sulfuratus (assembly GCA_013399055.1). Lineage (NCBI taxonomy): Eukaryota > Metazoa > Chordata > Aves > Piciformes > Ramphastidae > Ramphastos > Ramphastos sulfuratus. Next base: position 35,661 of record WBNM01031639.1, on the reverse strand, counting down.
TTGTTTGTTTGTTGTTTGGGTTTTTTTTGCAACACAATCCAAAGCTCATTAGAATCAACAGAAATTCACTCCTTGATTTCTATCCAACCTCAAGAGTCAATAAAAATGGAGGACATTAAACACATATATAGGATCAAGTCCTGACAACAGTAGGGCAAATTATACTAATTAATCTTTTCAATCACCTACCTAATAGGGCAAGAGGCAGGTGATCGATTACTGTTTGCTTTTAAGATAACTCTCCAGTGCAAATGGTCAGCATCATTTTCATTAATTCTTTTCTGAGGAAAAAAAAAAAAAAACAAACAACACCAACAAACACAAAAAAAAAAAAACCAGCAAAAAACCAGATAGTTATACCTTTTCACAACTGCAATTAGATCCAGAGAATTGCAAATTGTTCCAGCTTGGAGGATAATAACTGTGCTTCTTTGGAAACAAGGCACAGGTTGGATTGGTAGATTAAAGGAAACAAAACAGGAAACAACAACTTTGCTCAAAAGTATAAACTCCAATTTTAACACATGAGATAGCTTCCCTTGCACCAGGAGTAGTAGGATAGTAGCATAATCAGGCACGGAATGTCTTTTTGATGTTTTTGATTGTTTCAATAGTCACTAACCTGAGTATGAACAGAAGTCAAACATTTTCTCTATCAAGAAAATTAAATTATAAAATCTGTCAATTTTGAATCTCTAAAAATATATTGACTNGTGCTGTCAGTTGGTGAGGATTTCTTTTTTTTCTTTTTCATTTTTGTACATTTACATTTCCCAACTGCAGTTTTAGAACATTTCACTGCATGCTGCTATCAATCATCCTTAGCCTAGAAATGTACTGTACATTAGTAACGCTTAATTGGCATATTTAAAGTAAATAGCTACTTAGTTTTGCTGTAAAATCTTTGGGAACAATTTTATGATACCACACTGCATTGTTTGTTCCAGGAGCAAATACTCACATCTTGAATGTTAACTCTGATAGGAGACAATTAGAAGTATTGAAATATTCAAATTGCCAGGCTGTCATACAACTAAATATAGGTCATTAGGGTATTACCTGCCAATGAAATAAGTGTGTCCCATGTTCCATGCTTGGAAAATGATTTGGGAAAAAAGGAGAGGTTAGATGAGACAAAAATAATAATTCATTGGTCTTTGACATTAACCAGTGAAAAAATAAAAATAAACATTCAAAAAAAGAATCAGAGGAAATAAAGGAAAGCTAGTAAGAGATGGAAAGAGAGACAGTGAAATTTGCAAGCTGGAGAGCAGAAGAACAATGGCACTAGTCCAGATTCTGCTCTCAGTTATACCCAGGCAACATCTCAGGCTGAAACTGTATGGGTGTAACTCGGAGCAGAATATGCTTCCCGATCTACTGCTTGTTTATACCAAATCCCAGGGATTTATTTAGACATCAGGTATAAACATCATTTCCTCCATGTGCAATTCCTGCATTTTCTTCTGTGTAGCAGCAGAGGAGAGAGGTTGCTGCAAGCATGCAGTGCATTTTTAGAAGCATATAGCCACTCCACCATCTTTTACTAGGCAGACCTTACCCTGATTCTCCTATGAGATATCTTGTAACCATGGCATGGACTTTCTGTCTCCCCAAGAGATTTCCCCACCACTCTCACACATGCTCCCAGATAAAGGAGGAGACATATAACATGTGCCACAATGTGCACTGGCAGTCAGACTGCTGCATGACTGGCAAAACATGGATGGCACTCTCCGTACTAAGTGGTATGTGATGTTTCATTTATATTTGCCAGCTGGCTAATAGTAGCCAAATGTTTGTTGCAGAGAGCGAGTGAGAGAGAAAAATAGCCATATCCTTTGGCACACAGAATAATAATAATCCTCCTCCAGAACAGGCTGGCAGTGCTCGAGCCAGAGCCATCTTTCCGACTCTGAGACACTATTAGATTCTCCACCCTTCTCTTCTAAATTCTGCAGCAGATTGTTTGGGCTGGAGAGAGATGGAGACAAGAGGTCCCATCTGGTACCAGTTCCTTATTTCTTTGTAGCTCTATAATAGCTCCAGGTCTTTTCACAGTTCATTGAGGAGAGAAGGGGAAGAGTTGAGTGAGAAGAGGTGGTAGCCCCAGGTACTATACAACCCAGTCATCCTTTTATTTTACTTTTGTATTTCCTCTCTTCTCTTCACCTCCAGATTGACAGGAATTAACAAATATCTGCTCTTCTGTGTCCTCTACTCCATAACGAGACCTGTCAATAGTTTCCACACTTAGTGAGATTATTTTGTGGGTAAAACATTATACAGGGCTAGTCAGAGCTGCTGTGAAACATAACTTTTACATGACTTTTTTTCCACACATGCCAACCCCGTGACTATACGCCTTATATTTTCATAAGGCCTGGAATAAACTTTTTTGTTCTCTTATATTTTTAAGCCCGCCTTATTCAACAGCTTGTCTCCACTAACTAGAGGACTAACCGCACATCTCCAGCACCTTAATTTCAGAGCCAGATTTTGCCTCATGCCAGTCACTATCTTCTGTACCTCTCCATTCTAGTATTAAAGATTACCCTGCAGGCAGAGGTGGTGGAGTAGACATTGCAAGACGTCCATGTAGATACTCAGCAGCATCTTCATCCCTTTCTATTCAAGCACTGATACTCATCATTCCTGAGTGAATCCAAAGTTTCAGTAACACTGAATCCTGTCACTGTAGTCAAATAAGAAATGTCAGCAAAGGAAAAGCCTTTCCCAAGAAATGCTTTGGATAGGAGAGAAAAATGAGAGTTTGAAGCTCTGCTGGAAAGACAAGAGCCAAATACCATTGCCAACCTGCACAGAGCAGACAGGAAGGGGAGGGTATCTCAGATGTCTGCCCCAGTGGAACTCACAGACACTGTTTGCGGCAGATGAGTCTCTAGACTCAGTGCTCTCTCTTTTTTTTTTTTTTTTATTTCCCTCATTTCAATGAGCTGATGTAGCTTTGCTGCTCAGAGTAAGACAGTAGTCAGAGACAGAAAAATTGAATGACAGATGACTTGGTAGGTTAGAAATGTTGTTATTCTGCATGTGATTTCCCCTCCAGAGCAGAGAGCAGAAAGAGAGAAAGGTTGGACTATTCTTCAATCTCATTGTTGATTTTTGTTTTTATTTAAAATTTTTTTGTGTGGTGTGATAAAAAAAAATGGTCAGAACATATTTAATACAGCAGCATTTAATTACAGCAAGACGTAGTTTCAGTATGATTTCTTTATCATTTAATACTGTGCACTAATTATTCATAAAGGGAGTGAGATATCACTTAAATATATTTAAATTAAAAGATGAAAGACTGAGGACGTATTTTATGAACAGGAAATATAAAACTTTATCCTTTCATGATTTTATCCTTGAAAAGCACAGATTCAATTATTTATAAGCTCTATAACAAATATTTTTGATCAGCAAACTACTGCTGCAGTAAAGAAACAGAAGTAAAATCAAGTCAATTATGTTACAATTCAAGGAAATAATCCGAAATATACTGAGTGAATTCTGAGAAAAAAAAGAATGTCCTAAAGGTTTATTGGATTGGACAGGACTTGAAGGTGTTTACCACATTGAAAGATCAGACTCCCAAAATATACTAAAGAGATGTTTTTTGGTTAACCTGAATTGGCTAAAGTTTTACGTTGAACCCAAGATAGTTTTCCCTTAAACGTGTGTTCAGACATATACCTGTGAGTCTCTGAAAGGGGGAATGCAAGACTGACTCAGAATTCTTATTGTAAAGTCCTTGGTTTACTGTATTTTTTGGCTACTAAAGATATGGAGGGGGGAGGGGAAATTAAGTAAAAAAAAAAAAAAAAAATTAAAAAAAAAAACCAAAACAGGTCAAGCCCTTAATTTACAACAGGCAAGTGATTATGTCTTATCCAAACCTTGGAGGGAAGTGAAAGAAGCAATAAATCTATTGACAACATTTAGAACATGTGGATGTCTTTTTTCACAAGTAGCTTTGTCCTGTTTAGTAGCTATCATTGATTTGCATGTGATTTAAGTTGTGATATTTAACTCTGAACTTAAACATTAATTAAACCATCACTGAAAATCCACTAGTGATATTTTAATTATTAAATTGAACTACATTGTGAGCAGCAAGAAACTTAGCACATAAATATGGCATAAAGTATCTAAGAAAAATAAATTAATCTACATTTGTCATCCAAGTAAGTTGCTCTCTGATTTGTAGGCACTTTTCCAACATGCCTAATATTCCATCAAACACATCCAGTCTAATATGGTTGAGAACATATTTGAAATGAGAAGGTGAGCTATTGATTATTAAGTCTGCTGTAACACTGTAAACCACTGAGACAAAACATTGCTGGGAAACAATAAGAGCTTGAGGGCACCTGGCTTATATAGGGAAAAGAGGAGAAGCATACTTTCTACTGCTATCTGATTTAAATTGACCACTTAAAAACAATGTTTTGAATGTGTTTTTGTTGTAAGGAAGTGTGAAAGAGCTCTGGGGAGAGCAGAGAAGGTGGAAAGCAAAAGTATGTCTAACGCTTAAAGAGAGTGAGTGTGTTTTAAGTGGTAAATATAAATAATATGAAACAATTTCATTATATCTGAAGGCACAGCTTCTACAAATACCTATGCACCAGTAAAAACCACACTAAAATATCACTCAAAAAAAAAAATTAAAAAAAAAAAACCACAAAAAACCCCAATGAAAACAGGGGGAAAAAAACAACAAACAAAAACAACTCCAAAACTTGTTGGGGAAAACACTTTTTGATCAGCCCAAATTCATACATCGCTCCTTCCAGATCCTACAATTGCGAAAGAGTAGAAACTTTTGTCTCTTTACAAGCAATATATTTTGCTCTGGAAAGATTCATATGCATCTGGAAAGATGCCTATGTATATAAATTGACATAAAATACTGATACCAAAGAAAATAGTTAACATTGAGTGTTTTGATCTACCTTTTAGAAATTTTCAAAACCTATTGAAAACAAAATAAGTATTTGCTCTCTCTGCCCCAGAAGTTTGTTACCATGGAGCTGATGTTTTTAATAATATTTAACATCTACAATGTTTTTCCTGGTTTGTTGTGGGGTTTTTTTGTTTGTTTTGGTTTGTTGTTTTTTTGTTTGGTTGGTTGGTTTTGGGGTTTTTTTTGGGGGGGAGGGTGTTGTTTGGTTCTGGTTTTTGTTTGGGGTGTTATTTTGTTTGGTTTTGTTTTTACTTTTTGGTGCTCAATCTGGACATTGCATGTTCAACACCCTGAAATTCCGAGCTATGTGAAACGTGCCAGAATAGGCTAAATTGGAGAAAAGGACACTCACAGGACAGGCATAACTCAGGAGTGCAGTTGTCTAAACTGCTCCTAATTGCTCAGCAGATAGAGTGGAGCTATCTTTCAGTGCACACAAACACATTTTAGCTGTAGCACATCTGATCTCTTATTGCCTCCAGCCTCTGTCAGGGAGATTTGCTAACTATATCCCACGGGAAAAGTCACATGAGTTTGACTCAACTCCAGCTCTGACAACTGGGATTCCCTGCAGCCGCGATTGCTGTCGCTCAAGTCCAGCACTCTGTCTGCCCTGAAGAAAAGATTCACATCTTGCAGGAGAGGTATGAAAATTGCTGACTGATTAAGTCCAAATCTTAAATGGTATCCAGAGATCCAGTTAGCAATGCAAAGTGAGTGAAAACGCATACATCAAATGCATGTGCATTTACTCTATTGCAGATGGAAAAGTAAAGGTAGAATGGAAACACAGACTTCCAGCAGTGGGCAAGTCAGTGCCTCCAAATCTTAATTATGTTTTCTTGGCAACATTTTATTTAGGTCCTTGTTTAGAGTAGCTAATAATAGAAATGAAACACCATGGAGATCTGTTGGGCTAAGCTAAGACAAAAGTTTGTTACTCGTTGTGTAGTGATGCAGACAAATGAAAGTCAACAATGAAAACTGGAAGAAAAGTTAGTATTGTGCTTTGAGTGAAAACTATCTAACCTCCAGGAATGATTTCTGAATTAGTCTCAGAAAGGTAAACTCTACCTTTCTACAAATTTCTCTCTATTTCTCTGAAATACTCTAGATTTTGTCACCATAAGCTCGCTAATTTGCAGTTCATACAATTCATATTCTCTTTTTTTTTTTTCCCCACATCATGTCTTTTAATCCTTTTGAAGCAACCATGTAACTATGTGCAACTTTTCTTGAACCAACAAAACTAAAGTGTGCCATTACAGGTTCTTTGGAAATGCATAACAAGAATGTGCTCCAAAAATTGCTGTAGCTATAACCAAGGAATTCTATTAACTGTGATCAAATCCTGGTTTGTATAATGCATAGGTTTTCAGATCTCTCCAGAATTCAGTTGTGTAACATCAGTCCTTAAGTGATCTACAGTAGTGTCTGGTGCAGCTGTTAGGATCATTGAGATTTCAAATATCCTTCACATTAAAGTAAGGAAAAGATTTAAAGGGAAAAGAAAAAAAGAAACTCTTGCCCTAATTAAGAAGAGTGAACTAGATTTAACGATTAACAATTTATTGGCAGTTAATAGAGCTCATACACAGTAGCCAGGAGCTAGATAATTTATCATTAAAAAGAATCTCCATTACATGTAAAACCCCTTTTCTCTTGATAAGGCTAACAGCTGCACTTCACAATTATCATTTTTATAAGTTTGATCCACTGGCAAATGAAGCTGTATTTCACAGAGTAGCAGCAAAGTTGTAGGTGCTGTGAATATTTAAATATTGGGAATTCAGGGTCTTTGCCAAGCAGTTTATGTACTTAAAGTGATGCTTTTATGCAATCATGACCTCGATTGTCAAGGCTTTATAGTTTGGCCTCCAGTAAATTCATAATCCATCTGGAAGGCTCCTTAAAACTCTTCTGGCTAATGCAATCAATAAAGCACATTGTAGGAAAGCACTCTGTGAGCACCCATGTATGCTCCAGATGTTTCAGCATCCTGCACTTGCATGACAAGCAAACTGCTTCTCCCATGATCAAAGCAGTAACCTGCAGCAAGCTGATGGGATTCAGGACTTTTGCATTTGTGATTCAGAAATGGAGAAATTTGTGTTACACACATTGGTTGTCAACATGTGTGACTGCTCCAAACCTGTGAGTCTGGCTGCTGGCAACCATGCAGACCCAGACCTAAGCCTTTCTTCTTGGCAAACAGGAGTTGGGAATCTGATTTCCAATGACCACAGAGGACAAAATCATACACTTTTTGGTGATTCATCAGATGGCACCTTTCCCAGTGAGCTTTACTCAGCTAATGCCCTAGTATGGTGTTTTAACTTGGATAAAATGAATACTTGCATTCAGATATCCACAGCCCAGATTTCCCTGTGCTTTTCTTTCATGGAGTAGCTGCATATCAGTTGTTAAAAGCTTTGGATGAGCTTCACAAAACATCTTTCAGTATCAAAGGAATTATGTGCATAACAGCATGGAGGAGGTTCCCCAGTGACGTTTCTGCTCCTTTAAAACCAACACCCAATTGAGAAGGGCTGAATCCACTGCCTGTGGCTTATGGACCTATTTTCATAACATGAAGGTTGCTGAAACTGGAAAGCCAAAGCATTACCTTATTATAACTTCTAATATCCTCATGAATGGAAAATGAAAATGTAAACAAAGTGTTTCTCTGGGGAAAGACGTGAAAAGAGTCACTCTCTTGGCCCTTCCTCATATGAGCATGAATAAAACTAAACAATTCCTAGTTTTCTTAGTGGGAGAATCTAGAAAACCTTTTAGGATAGTAGCTGTGATGAGGTTATATCTCTTCACAGGAACTCGAAGATCTGACACATTTTCCAGCATGATTTCTCCAGGCACTGTCCCCCACCAAATAAGGAAGAAGGCAATTTCATTGTACAGTAAGGTAACCTATGCAAGGCAGTGATGATAGCAACATCTTGGTCTTTTGGAGGAGATGCTGAAGAAAACAGTGTAACCTATAAGCTTGCTGAATAGACGTCTTCTCCTTCAGGTACAAAGAGCAGGAGAGGGCAGGCTACCTTGGGGAAAACCGCACCTGATGATTACCAACTCTTGGACATTGCTTCCTCATTTCTTGAAGGAGATTTCAGGCACACTTAATGTCCATTCAGCTGGAAGGTGCTGGTAATAAGGACATGCAAGTTCTGTTCTCTGGCTGTTTCTCTATCTTCCTATTTCTGTTTTCTTTCAGGCAGATCTCTGTGGTCTGCAAGAGTGAACATGCAATGCCACTCTTCATCAGTAGTACCTGGCAGCAAACTGATGGTAATATTGGTTGGTACCCCGTGAGAGGGAAATGAAACCTAGGATCAGACCGAAGCAGTGATTAACTGCCATTTTTAAAGAGAAAGGTCCAAAAGTGTAAGAATATGTTGATGAGATCATTTAACAGCCCTCCTGCTGCTATCTGGCTTCTTGCTTGTCTAGAGAAGACCACACTCCAGCAACTTTAGCAATGGTCACCTGCTCCTATTGTAGAAAAATTGAAACATTTGCTATATCAAGACCTATATCAAGAAGGTTGACACAGGGCGGAAAGAAAGGCTCTTGCAGGGAGACACAGCTAGCAAAAGGCAACTTTTAAATCCCATCTGGGGTAAAGAGTGAAACACACATTCCTAGTGCTGCTTTTCAGTCCCAAATATAAATTGACATAGATTCAATAAAGTCCTTCTTTGTGGTTCAAGGCACCCATGCTGCCACTTTTCTTTACAGAGTGCAAGATAATGACAAGAGCAGAAGCTCCTTGGGGTGTCTGAGTGGACAGAGCACTTCACCAAGCAGCATGTTCTTCACAATTCATATGAACTCAGGTTAGCATCTCCATCACAGAACCACAGTATGATGGAGGTTGGAAGAAAACTCCAAAGATCATCCAGTCCAATGCTCCCAGAATAATTTGCAGAGAAACCTGTCCAAGCATGTTTGAAGTCTCCTCAGAGTAGGAGAGTCTACAAGCTCTTTGGGCAGCCTACTTAACTGCTCCAGCACCCTCAAAGTACAGAATTTTTTCCTGACATTTAAATGAACTAAACTGTTCAACTCTCAAAGGTCAAGGTGACTCAGTCTCTATGATGGGACAAATCTCTGACCTACAATCCTGAGATGACTGAGTATGGTAAAAGGTGTGAACCACTGCTGTTAACTTTTACAGAATCCCATTTTAGGTGAAATCATAGATTTACTTGATTTACTGTTTGCTAGCTTATGTGTTACAGCATGACTGACAGGGGCTTAATGGACAGTATGAAGTAGGATCCTCCAAGCTGCAGAACTTTTCTGGCTCATAAGACCTAACACAGCTGCAGCAGAAAAAACAGACTTCTGGGAGGAGAGCTTAGGTGTTCAGACTCCTAAGCATCTGAAATATCACCATTCTATCAGCTCTTGAATATTTACAAGGAGGTTTGCAAGAGTCAATTGTATTTTATACATATTTTCTATCATGATACTTAATAGAAGAAAAAAAAATTACTCTTCAAATAAAAAATCCCATTTTTCTTCATTTAAATCTTATCTTTAAAAAATTAGTATCTGTCAACAGGCTGCAAGGCTGTTTTCAAAGGGTAACAATTCTAAATTCCTCTGTTACACAATACTGGCAGAATACATATTTTAGAAGTCTAATATAATCAGAGATAATTAATCTCATCAAGGTAATAATAAGACAAACAGCTGCATCGATCTACACAGAGATGACTGATGTAACAAATGAGGTGAACACAGGTCAGCCACAAAAGCAGTCTCTGGCAGCAATGGCCCATGAAAATTCAGATCTTGAAAGACTATCCAAATTTCCAAACAGACTGCATTTTCCCTTTTCCTCTGCATCTAAAGATCTCAGCCTTTCAATATATAATTTTGCAATAATTTATGAAAATAGAGAGCAATGTGGAATGCAATCAATCATTCATACTTCTGAATGAAAACCCAGAAATAGCAATGCTGTTCTGCAACTCTGTCAAGAACTGCTGCTGACATCATGTTCGTCCTGCCATCCTGATGAACTTTTTGCCTCATCAGCAACTAAAATAAGCTTTTACTTCACAAAAGCTTTACATTTAATTGTAGGTTTCAGCCATTTATAGGAAGGGAGGGAGGAAATATGATTTGTAAACATATTACAAGTCTGTGTTAATTCTTTCCTTTGATCCAGCCCAACGTTGCCTTCTGTGGCAATGGAACAAGAAATATTTTTTAAATATTTTTTGTTTTCTTTAAAAAAGACACAGTTTTTAATGCCCAAGAATCCAGACTGATATGTTAAAAAAAAAAAAAAAATAAATAAATAAATTCAGGATTCTCTTAACCTACAGTTATTGCTTTGGTGAAGCCAAATAGGTTTTGTACTCATATTTTTAAGATGGAATGTGTTCTGTTTTGAATTTAAAAAAGGCTCAGGAGAATTAATCCATATTAAGCTATTTAACGGTAGAACAAACAATACATAAAAGAAAAACATAATTAAAATTTTCAGAATTTTCATTGAAAAAAAGAAAAAAACTTTTCAGTTTTCACTCAGTTCTTGAGATTTTTCCCTAGTTCTGTTACTGGACAGAAATTTGTTTGTTAATTTCAGTACCTGAAGGGGGTCTACAAAAAAGTTGCAAAGGAACGTTTTACAAAGGCTTGTAGTAATAGGACAAGAGGCAATGGCTTTAAGATGGAAGAGAGTAGATTTTGACTAGGTATAGGAAGAAGTTCTTTACAGTGAGAGTAGCCTTCCTAGAAATGCTCAATCTCATGGGATGGGGCCTTGAGGAGCCTGGTCTAGTAGAGGTATCCCTGTCGGTGGTAGGGCTGTTGAAACTAAATGATCTCTAAGGCCTCTTCCAACCCAGACCATTTTATAATTCTATGATTTAATGTTTTAATCAATTAAGTACCCAGTCACAAAGAGAAGGATGCTATGGTGGAACCTTGCATGAACAAAACCTTCATGAAACATACGGTAAGGTGTGGCCCCATCAACAGAGAGAGGAACATCACCTGGACAGCATCAAGCAGATAACAGGTCTGAACATTTCCTGATCTGTCATGCATAAGAGGGGTATAATCTGCAAGCAGCCTTAACTAGGCTTGCTTTTAAGTGCTTTTAAGGAGATTTTAGTTAAGAATGAGATACAGTCTATACAATGTGAACACACAGACCAAGTCTCAAATTAAAGCAACCTTTTTAAACAATAGCGCACTCTCCTTTAATGTATCCTGCGGGTCTGAAGCTAATAAAGATTTTCCACTGGCAGGGAGGTGTTTTGAATCAGGACCTGCTTATGAGAGAAAAAAATCAGAGCCTGAGGAGTTCAGGAAAATGCAGTCTGCCTGAAAAGCAGTGCACTCACATATTGAGAAACGCTTTAATCCTTTCACAGTTTGCTTGGACTCATGCCATTTCATTTCACTTAAGAAAATCTACCATTGGATAAATGGAGCTCATATAAACAAAAGGTTTTTTTGTTTTGTTTTCCTGCGTATTGCTATTGATCCTTTTCATTCACAATTTTCAAATCCTTTTAGTTGAGTAAATTGCTTTCAACAGTCTAAATTTTCCTGATATTTCTGCTACTCTACAGAGATTTGGCAGATCAATTCTTCATAAGATCAGAGTCTTGCCCTAACTGGTTTCCAACTCTATATTAGTGAATGCCAAAAAAAGAAACGTTCACAAAACTGCTTTGTTAATGGTCTTGTTTCAGGAGGTTGATGATATGAAGATGTGATACAAACTTTGAGTCTTACTTTACCAAAGTAAGCAAATATATCTGCTTCTGATGGACAATTTGATGATGCAATTGCAAATCAAAAGTCATTATTTTCAGAAAATGCTTATATAAATGAAGTCCTCTCTCTGGGAAAAGGAGAAAGAAAAATTATACTCTTGTTAAAAAAAAAATTTTAAAAAAAATAGCTAACTGTAGCTTTAAAATGCCAAGTCTATAGATATAAATAGAATTAGTAGAAAAATTTCCATTAAATATATCAACTTCCCTCTAAAATTGTTCAGTTTTCAAAGCCTTGGTCAAAAATTTTTAAGTTGTCTGAACATATGTGAAGTCAAAGAGAGAGCAAGTAAGTAAGTGATTTTATTTATAGCAGGATCACTGGCAAATTTTGGGGGGGGGGAAATATATATATTTTTTTCCATATTTTGACAGGAAATTTTCTATATTCTCTGATTTTACCAAAGAGAAAGAATAACCCTCTGACCAGCTCTAAGTATTGTAATATCCTCACAGTGAGTACTCCTCATAAGATAGGGAAGAATGGTAATTATTTGGAGGAAAAAGAATATATTCAATCTATTTCAAAAATAAGCTTTAATAGAGAAAAGTTCTTTGCCATAGAGCAGCCCAGCCGAAGCTGGGATCTGGACACAGTTTCTTTAGCGCTATCATTAGTTGCCGCACATTCATGATGTGCTGCTCCTGGAGAAAACGTATTTTGCAACACTCCACGATTGCGAAGAAAATCAGTCTGCAAGACAGGATAAGCTATGAAATGGATAGTCGTGCATGGAGCTTGAATATTCACCCCCAGAAGAGAGTTATATTAGAAGCAGGGAGATACCAAAGCCATCATATCCGAATGAGCATCTGGTCTGCTTCCTCCATCCTCTTTGTGAGAGTCTGGAAATCAAACATGCTGAGACAATAAAACCTCTCATTCTATCAGCTTCTGTACAGGAAAGCTGAAACCTTTCAGCATGAAGAAGAATAATGAGCAGATCAAAGGGTGACCTGTTAGGAACAGAATGGAAATACAAGACACGTATCACACAGATGAAGTCTCGCTATATAAACTTTCACTATACTTTGCTGTCATGAAATGGCCTGCTGCATAGCACAGGTTCCAAGGAAAGCTTTTGATGTGAGGCATTTCTCTCCAGCTTATACACAGTGGCCATCTGCTAAAAAAAAATATTTTTTTTTTTAATTAAAAATACACACATTAGTTTATTCACATGCAACAAGAATCTGCAAAGGTCAGCCTTGGCAAGCACCTTTTGCTGAATTCACCCAAATTTTTAGTGAGTAGATCTGCAGAGAACAGTGTGCTGTGAACAGTGCTTTCAGCTAATGCCTTTTGGACAGTGTCTTGCACAGAAAACAGGCAAGGATGAAACAGCTTGTGCCTGCAGAGGGTTACAATAAAAGGAAGAGTGACCAACTGTGGTTATCACACAGTAATTGGGGCATTTGCCAAGGATAGTGCATCATCTCACTCAGTTTTATTATCAGACTTCTCAGGAACAACCCATGGTTGATGGTGTAAAAGACTGAAAGTAAAAGAATCATTGTGTCTTACTCTGTAGCCAAAAAGAGATGGTAAGTCAGCAGAACAAGCCCAGTACTATGCTCCAACCTGTGCTGAAAACGAACACGAATGTTGTAAAGGATATCTGTCAAAAATTCCTCAGTCTTCTTTTGAAAAGAACAGCTCAAGATAAGTGGCACCTGGAAGCTATGAGAAATCATTTCTTGTGCAGGCCACTAGTAATCACTTTTCTTATGGAAGCCATTCTATTCTGACACCATATCTTCATGTGGAAAACAGGCATTAAAAGTCACCGTCAGCAATGATGCCGGTGTTTGGTCTATGGATGGAATGAGGACACTGCTATTCCAGACTCTAATCTTCCCGGGGATCAATAGACAATGCTGGCTAAAGCTCCTTCTCAGAAACCTCTGTCACTAGCTGGGATGTCTCAACTACCCACGGAGATATAATTCCAGATTGTCATCCTCTGTATATGTCATTCTCTATGTCTTAGGATGAGGGGAAATCACCTCAAATTGTGCCAGGGGAGGTTTAGATTGGATATTATGAAAAAGTCTTTTACTGAAAGAGTTGTCAGGCATTAGAACAGGTTGCCCAGGGAAGCGGTAGAGTTTCCATCCCCGGAGGCATTCAAAAAAATGTGTAGACATGGCACTCAGGAGTATGGCTCCATGGATGTGGTGATATTGGGTTGATGGTTGGACTTGGTAATCTTAAAGGTGTTTTCCAAACTTAATGATTCTATGAATTCATCTCAAATACACAGGGGAAACAACTTAATTAATTACATTAGCTTTGTCTATTGCCTGTTGCACCAGCTGGAGGAAACTGATATATAAGAAAACCACTTTCATGAGTGATTAGCCTTNTTTGGTGGTGGTTTTTTTTTTTTTTTTTTTTTTTTTTTTTTTTTTATGTGCCTTCTTGGGAACATTCAGCTTCATTCAGCTCTCCACCTGAGTCTGCTTCAATGGCTGCAGTCTACCTTTTCAGACATTGGAATATTGACTTGACTCAAAACTTTCTTTGGGTTCTTTCACCTCTGTTCATTCAAATTGTAAATAATGAAGACACAGCATTGGATCCTGCAGATATTCAAGATGTACAGGTTTCAACTAGATGATTAGACTACAGTTTTCTCAGTATAGTTCAGCCATCCATCAGAGACCAAACATAACCAGGTCTCTTCAGCACAGTCTAGTAGCCTTGCAGCTGTGTTCTGCTTTAATATGCATTGTGCACCAGGAAAACGGGAAAGACTAAGCAGCACATTTCTGAACCAGCCAATCTCTTGGTTTGCTCTTTGGGCCTCTAATGGCTGGCTTTTTCATTCTTTCTGAAGTTATGTATAAAACCATGTGAAATAATCCTAACTCTTGACAATGTCATCCACATCTGCTTCCACTAGAATGAAAACCTCTCTAGGAATCGATGAAGCACACACAGAAGGTCTAATTAAATCCCTATGCCATTTCCTCCCAAACTGTCAAACTACAGTTCTTATCATGTATTCATCCACTCCCAGTGGTGGAGCAGCAATTTTAGCAGGGGTGTGCTTCAGCAGGAAGGCAGAGCAGCACGACAGTCATGCTGAGATTGTACCATACATTGAGCAGTTAGATTGAAAAGCTGAAGATCAGGGATACAAAACAGTTAAGTTCTCATGAGTGTATAAGAAATACTGATGTGCCTGTAGGATGTTGTAAATTAGTCCTGTGTGTCAGTGCTGTGGGAAGAAATGCAGAGTCCAGCACCTGAGGTGGAACAACAACACACATCGTTACAGGTTAGAGGCTAACCTTTGGGAAGAAGTTTCATGAAGGGCCTTGGAGTACTAGTAGACAGTAAGTTATCCACAGGACAGCAATGTACCCTTGTGGACAAAAACATCGAGAGAAGTGTGACCAGCAGGTCAAGGGAAGTTCTTCTCTACCTCTACTCTGCCCTGGTGGCACTACATCTGGAATATTGTGTCTGGTTCTAAGCTCATCAATTCAAAGGAACAAGGATATACTGCAGAGATCCAACAGAGTGCTGTGAGGTTGATTAAGGGGCTGGAACACATATCTGATGAAAAAAGGCTGAGAGATGCAGGGCTACTTAGTCAGAAGAGGAGAGAAATGAGAAGAGATCTTACTAATGTCTACAAATATCTAAAGGGTAGGTGTCAAGAAGGAGACAGTCTCATTTCAGTAGTGTCCTGTGATAGGGCAAGGGGCAACAAACACAAATTGGAACACAGGAAGTTCCACTTTAACATGAGGAAAAACATCTTTGCTGTTGAGGGCGAAGGAGCACTGAAGCAGGCTGGCCAGAGCTCTTGTGGATTCCCCTTCTCTGGAGACTTTTAAGACCCATCAGGATGCCTTCCTGTGTGACCTGCCCTAGGTGATCCTGCTTTGGCAAGGACATTTGACTTGATGATCTCTGGAGGTCCCTTCTAATGAAGCTAAATAACATGACTACAAGAGTGGTCACCCTGAGTCCAATCAGAGATGTTACCTGCTCTCTACCAGTGATGGGAAGTTAGTGTCTGCAGACAGATTATAGAGATAAGCATGTGGTCAAGGCTTCCTCAATTGCTCCTCCAGATGATTGTGGTTCTGAGATAATGTCCTTGTAATTAGTATCCCTGATGGTAAACCCCTTTACAATACCTGGATGTAATAGAAATGCTCAGGTGCTTGAGACTAAGAAATCCCCACCTTCTTCATGAAGCATGGTAGCAGTTGGAAGGGACTTTTGGAGATCATCTTGTCCAATACCTCCAGTGGCAAGGTCACCTGGGTCACACTGTACAGGATGGCATCCAGGTTGATTTTTAAATTCTCCAAAGAAGGAGACTTGACAAGCAATCTGGGGAGCCTGTTCCAGTGCTCCATCACTCTTTAAGATTGTTTTTCAATAATTCAGGGTTTATTTCATTATTTATCTAGAAAAGTGGCATACAAGCACCTGCCTATTTCTTTGTTTGAGCTTTTGAGCAAACACCACTGTGCTGGCTATGCTTCACGCGTTCGCCACTAATGTAATGCTCATCACCATAACCTTTAATAAACCTCATGTTGCAAAGCCAGAAATATTCACTTCCATTTTTTTTCTCATTTTCAGGAGGACAGTTTATAATCTTCCTGTGCAATATATAAACACTAAAAATGTGTCTTTTACTTGCTTCCCCCAGATGTGGACATAGACAACTCCTGTAACATCAGAAGCACATCTGTGGCTATTCTTTTATCTGTTTCTCATGAATCCAGGTGACTCTTGAGGACGACCATCTTCTATTGATTGCCTTGCTCTGGCTTACTTGTTTTACAGTTTTTTATTGGAAACTTTTGCAGGCATCTGTATACAACTGCAAACTGCTTTCTTCTAACATCAAAAGGTCATGAAGTTCGATGTATTAAATACAATTCATAAGCTGTGTTCACCTGTTCTGAATGCTCTTAGGGATCCATATAAAGTAATCAGTAAATTAACTAACCATATGTATAACCTGCAAAGCAAATACCATACACTAAGGACTTAGAAATTTCTTTCTGTGTTTTCTACAGTGACAGACAAAAACTAGGAAATCAGTTTTAGATATACAACCTACACTATATTATTCCTAGAATTAAGCCTGCTGTTTTGGATAAAGCACTGACTGGACAGGAGGTCCCAGGCAGTGGTAGTCAATGGAGTTAAACATAGCTGGTGGCCAGTCACTAGTGGTGTACCTCAGGAACCTGTGTTGGGACCACTTCTTTTTTAACATCTTTATTGACGACCTTGATTCAAGCATAGAGAGTGTCATCAGTAAGTTTGCAGATGATACCAAGTTAGGTGGCAGTGTTCAATTGAATGAGGGTAGAAAGGCTTCAGAGGGACTTGGATAAGCTAGATCAATGGGCCAACATTAACGAGATGAGTTTAAACAAGGCCAAATGTCAGGTCATACCTTGGGTCACAGCAACCCCAAGCAATGCTACAGGCTTGGGGCAGTGTGGCTGGAGAGCTGTCTGGCAGAAAGGGATCTGGGGGTTGTAATAGACAGGCAGCTGAATATGAGCCAGGAGTGT
>WBNM01031639.1:2158-18191 GCA_013399055.1 Ramphastos sulfuratus | reverse complement strand
GAATCACTGACCCTGGATGTGTTTAAGGGTTGTTTGGATGTGGTGCTTAGGGATATGATTTAAGGTGAATCTTGTAGAGTAGGGTTATAGGTTGGACTTGGTGATCCTGAGGGTATTTTCCAACCTGGATGTTTCTGTGTGATTTTGTGTGATTTTCTGGTTTGCAGTTCTTCTTCAAATTGTTTTATAATTTTTTACTCAAGTTCCAGCTATGTAAAACGAAGTGATTATTTTTCACCAAACTTGCAAAAATGTTGTGAGGATTTTTTTTGTCATAGGTGTGGTGCTTTGAAAGACAAATTTAGGACTATTAAGATATTTATGGATATGGCTAAATAGATTTTCCTTCAGAAAGTATTTGTAGACGTCCTTGGAAATTCTGACAGAATAAAGAAAGAGGAGATAGAAAAAACATCCCTACTATTTTAACTGAGAAAAAAACATTTTATTTATGTATACAAGGGCTTTCTAGAAGCACTAGACCACAAGCGTTTGAAGTTTTGAGCCTTACTCTGCTTCCAGTAAAGTCACATACTGTTTCTAATGTGAACATATTGCTGAGGATTTTTGAGTATTCAGCTTGAAAAATAGAAACTAATTGAAATCCTTATAAGGAGAAAATAATAACTCTGCAATTGTGCAGACATCTCACATAAGGATTGGTTATTGCAGTCCGAGACATCGTGCGGAATCCCACTGCAAGAACACATTTGCCAGCAGGCTCTACCAAGCATTGGCCATATCCAAGGTATTTTGCATCCACATTTATGGATAACTGTGGAATCCAGCTCACTGCTTTGCAACTGTCTGGCTACACCCTGCTGAATTAGATGAACAGAGTATCAGTAATATCTTAAAAACGAATGAACCTACTACGATGTAAGCTAGTTAATGATTAAAAATAATTGGATAGGCAATTAGTCTCAGTTTGCATGAAATGCATGTAAAATATATGCAGTTCTCAAGGTAACACCTGAATTACCTGGAGAGAGACAAAATAATGCAAAATTTGTTAAGGGCTCTGTTCTTTTAATAAGAATACTGCAGAGTACTGAAATATTCCTGGTGTGTTATTCAACTTCTGGCAGAAAAACACAGTTTCTTGGCTGAATTCCCAAGTATTAAGTTAGAAAACACTTGACATTGTGTGCGGTTGGACTCAATTCCAGCACAGTGTAAAAGTATTCAAGTACTTATTTTTAGATTTACCATATTAATGAAGTAATAACATTTTTCAGCATGTACAGCAAATGCCCATGCCATCTAGAAGGACTTCTGTATGAGTACCTAGGCTGCATAGGAAAGGTCCAGTCTGAAAAAAAGACTGTTTTAATAAATAAACTGAATAATATTAATTAATGTATCTGACACAGCTTCAAAAGGCCAAATACTGACTGAATTATGAGTGTGCAAAGGCAGAGTTTAATCTCCAGGACAATTGTAAGGCTTCTCAATATTCAATGTGTTAAAAATAAATTTAAGAAAACATTTTACAAAAAGACAACTAGACCTCCAAGAAATTACTGTGATAATTTTGCTCTAGCTGATAGCTCATTCTTTAAGTCATCCACTATCCTCAGACACAGTAATTTTTCAAAGCAGGGTCAAACTGATGCTATTTCAGAGGTACTGCAAGGTGCAAAGAAAGAGGAAGGAACCTTGGATCAGTTGAAAGCTCTAAGTGTAAATTCAGGTTCTGAAACAGTTTGTTTTCACCATTTACACTCTTACTCTGCTATCATAAGGGACTGGAAATGGTGTGGCAGCATCTTCTTAGGACCTAGAAATTAGAAAGCGATCCATGATGTTCAGAGGAAATTTCATAGGATGCTGAACATGTATAGCTGTCTGTTGCTGAGGGTTTGTGGTGTATGAGCAAGATCATGAGGTAAGTGGGGTTAAAATTGGGAAAGAGTGAGCAATTTCCCTATCTCTTTAGAGCTCAATGTTGATGAGCCACACTCACTTCTTAGAGGTGCTTCTAAAAGACGAACATGCTCAGGACCTCTCAGGGCAGCCTAACACCAGAGATTTCATCTTTTCAAGCCAGTTGTAGGTTGTTTCACTGTGCATTGGTTTAAACATCTGTGAGCTCTGACTCCTAATCATGTAAATGAATCAAAGTCCTGGGGAATACAGGTTTCCTTCTTTCCATTTCTGTCAGTTTCTTACTGCTGTAGGTCTAATACCTGACTTTAAATGCATATAATAATAATAATAGGCACAAAACATGAAGTGCTGAGCCACAGACGTTCAAACCAAAAGCTGTATCTTCTCTCCCAGGATGAAAAATACTTACCTCAGCTTTTCTATGTAATCACTTTGAAACAATTCCCTTTAAATATAATCAATTCCTACTCTGCTGTTGCCTGCTCACTGGCTCCAGGTCTAAGAGATTTTGGAATACTGGCATCCTAAAGATATCTCTCTGCCTTCAGATAGTAACAGCTGTTTAAGAGTACTTCATGCCCTGCTCCTTAAAAAAAAAATAAAATAAAATAAAAAAAAAATCAACCAACCAACAAAAAAAAACCAAAAACCACACAAACACAATACATACATGTCTCTTTCAGTGGGAAAAATTATGATTTCCCATTTACAAGGAATACCTGTAAAGTGAAGACCCTGATGAGCCTCTTACACATATCCATGTCAGGTAGACCCATTCAAGTCTGGGTCTTGCAGTTTCACATATCCAAGCACAATGATTTATGGACAAGGATTTCTTTTTTTCTTTGCTTCAGAAACACTCTGGGAGAACAAGGATGCTGGTTCTCAGATGTTTGAAAGAAACACTGCAAGCGTGGCATCCAAATCCCCTGGGGACCTGACACACATTGGTTTTAAAATTGCTAGCATATTCCACATTGTTTTAGACAATCTGCACTGAAAGGAAACACTTGGTCTTGGAAAAAGTGTTTTCAGGAGAACATAAATCTCATGTGTTCAGAGAATGTCATCATCAGTTGAGAAGACTAACTTGAAGGGAGGAGGAAACAACACAGAGGTAGTATGATGGAGAAGCAAACATACCCTGAGGAAGACAGATTGCAGCAGATCTCTTTCACTCATGGAGCTCCTAGGATACAGAAACCCACAGTCTACACGTTTGCAAAGGTAGAAGGAAAAAACATCCATCCTGCAATTTTCCTCTTCTCTCAATATTCAATCTTTAATTCTGAAATTTCTGAGTGTTTTATGCACTTGGAGGGAGGAGTGGGGAAGCACTGAAAAAAAAAGAAGCGGGGAGGGGGGGTAAATGGAAAGCCAGCCTAGTTTTCAGCGCACTGTCGACCGTCCTTGGCTGGAGGCCTGAAGCTACACCACAAGCCGGCGCGTGATGCTCTGCATAGAGCACAGAAGCCTCTGCTGCGTAGAGCAACAGCTGGGCTGTAACATCCGCCTCTCATTGTAGTAACACTTCATTAAAAAACATAGAAAATGCTCAAAATATTTCCATGCCTCACAACCCATATCTGGTAAACTGATTAGAAAATTAAATGATATGTTTTCTTTGAGGTTTTGTTGTAGGGCTGTTTTGTTTTTTTTTTTTTAATTAAATATCCATCATAAAGTGTGCAAGAACCACTTGAGTGACATTCAGATCCCAAATTCGGCACATGAAGCGTAATTAAGTGTGATAGTTATGAGTAGTGATATCACTGTATGTTAGAGCCTGCATCTGAACAGATAGGAAATTCTTTTTTTTTTTTAAAGTGGCTCGTGTCTTCATTTTTTAAAGATAATGTACAACATCAGATTAAACAGCAAGCAATGATGGGTATGATGTGAGGGCACAAAATCCCAGTGACGGCTTCACTCCACAGGAGAAATGGTGTTTCCTAATGATCTTCTACTTAAATCACCACCAACTGAGGCTACAGGGTTAATTATCAATATACTGATATTTCATCCTAACTCAAATCCCAGCCTGAAGTCAGTGGTAAAGTCCTCACTGGCATTCATGTAGCTTGGTGTGGACAAAGGGTCTCCACCCCAATTTGTCCCCAGACACCTGTTTCTTAGAGCTGTTAAAAGATGCTGTCTTTCAAGTAGTAGGCTGGACTCTTTACATGAGTTTGTTCACATAATACTCTCCAACCACTTGAAAAATAGTTTAGAAGAGGTTTTGGAAATATTTTTATTTGCTATTTAACTAAATAAGGTATAAAAATGAAGTGCATCCTCAACTCATTGTCAAGGGCTAAAGAAAGCAACTGTGATAGGGACAGATCTCGTAAAATGACTAAATCAAAAGTGACTTTAATATGCAGTTCAGCTTGCCAAACAGACTGTAGCTGATCTCTCCAATTTAAATCAGAAACTCTTTTCTTGGTTATTGCTGAGATTTGCACACAAAAGATCTGACGTTTTCTAAGGGAATAGATATGTGTCTACTGAAAAGGTTGAAATAATGGCAAACTTGAAAGCTAAAACCTGTTTCTAACAACAGAGTTACAATATTAGCTCATGATGCCCAGTTATTCTCTCAGTGTCAGTATTCAGAGTTAAGAGCAAATTCAGCCTGGTAACTTGAATCAAGCAGGATGAGCTGGATTAGAACTGAGTCCAGAGTTCTCTTGTTCACAAGCCAGGTAAGGAAAATCATTGCAATTTCAACATAGAAAATCACTGAAACTTCTGTATCTCTGAAAACAATTGTTTAATTGTCAAATTTTTGGTTAGTGATGAGAAGTTGTGTTGATATTAGGCTAGTTATACTAGTAAGAGTTACACAGATTAAAATTCAGTGTCCAAGATTTCCTCGTTTGTTTCGTTGTTTTTCCTTCCTAAATGTGATACAGAATTTGAGGAGGAAATGAACATTAAAAAAAATTTCAATGGATCATCTGGCACCCATTTTTGCCTGGTCATGGAGTTCCTCTGTCCCTCAAGGCTAATAAAAGCAGTAGATTCTGATTCTGCTCCATGATACTCCTCAGCAAAGAATGTGCCATGTGATGGATGAGGACAGAAGGAGATGGGAAGAGCTTTCCCAGGACAATTCACAGAATCACAGAATCACAGAATGCTGTGTTGGAAGGGACCCCAAGGATCATTTTCTCCAATGTTTTTAGATAATAGCGTAGTTGAAATGCGATGCCCAGCAATCTGTCAAGCAACCTGAGTTTTCAGGCTGTCCAGTGTAAAGTTGTGGTGTTTCTCAGGGCAGAAGCACCTCCTGACCATGGAGCTGTATCTGCCTACTGAGCAGTTTGTTCTCACTGATGATCTGAACCTGATTATTTTGGAGTGCACACCTGACATTTTCCATTCATGGAAATGGCAGGGCATTAATATGTAGCTTATTATTTAGAAAACACCCTGAAAAGAGTGAATTGTTTTCCTGTGCCTACATTTTTGAGCCCCACGTATCTACATGAGTAGATAAAGCATACCTTGCAACAACTTCTTCTATGGCACCAACAGTGTTTTATATTTAAGTACCACAAACAGACTATGACCAGGACACACTGGGATTGATTCCAGTCTCCTTCAAAAAAAGTCATATGCTATTGAGGTGTTGTGGGGTTAAACAAGCACAGGATGGATCCCATACCCTACATTCTATTTATGATATATCTGTGTTGCATACGAATTGGCACAAGTATGAGGAAATATGAATATCTCAGCATCCTTCAGTGCCAAATACAGACATGATGCAACATAGTCATTTTCTCAATTCAACGTAACATACAATATGCCACTCTCCATTATGCTACAGCAACTGAAATGTGCTGCAGGCCAATGGAAAATATCCCTAAAAATAGCTATGCTGTTTCTGGGTAAAAGGAGAAGTATTCGACATTTCCTTGAAAATGTTCCCACCTGGATTTGCTGGAACAGCAACATGATCGTTCAGTGACAGGAAGCTCACTGGTAAGGAGCTTTCTCCTCAGTATTACTCTGCTTTCCCGAAAGCGCTGCAAACATGGCTTGTAGCAGTTCTTTAAAATACTGTACATGAAAGCTGCACTAAACTGTTTAAGTGCTCCTTTGTGAAGTGCTGTATTAGAGGCTTTCTGCTGCTCAAGCAACTTCATATTGTAATGTATTATAATAGTGTGCTATTCTCATAGAGATCATTTTACAAACACAACACAAAAGATTGTCACATGAGAATCTTCTAAATCTTATCAAGGAAAATAAACACCCACTGTGGAGGGACTTGCTTATTTTGCTAAGACACTTTACAGCATATTAGCATAAAAATACTACTTCTGCCTTTCGGGTTCACCCATAGCACTGCTTAAGGTGCATTAGATGTGTTACAAATACAAATGATTTTGGCAGCATGCTAATTTGTTAATGCTTATTTACAAACTTTGTGTGCCCCTATTCATTCCTGACATACAACCTGTGCAAATTACAGAATTTTGCATAACTAAAAAGGGGAGAAGGGAAGGTCCTATTGGTTCTTTCACTTTACATAAATATCATTCACACCCAGGTGCCAGCCACTAACAGCAACTCACATCCTGCCAGGTCTTAGCTCTTCAGAAGTTGCTGAAGGTCCTGAAGAGATATATGCAGGAGCTGCCTAGCTTTTCTGTGGGATCTGCACAGGATTGGAAGGTTCCTCATACCTACTCTCCCTGGGAACTCTGTTATCTCCTAAGGGATAGACTTATGCCACACCTCCTTCCTTCCTATTTTTGCAAATATCCTTGCTGTCATTTTCTTCAGGACTGTTCTTCCTACTGTGTGGTCAGCTACCTGAAACAGAGAGTAAGAGATATGTCCAGGGCTTCACCAGAAAGCAGCAGTGAGGGAGGAACTACAACTCAGATTGCCTGAATTTCACACTGTCACCTTTATCTTTTGAGATATTCTT
This sequence comes from Ramphastos sulfuratus, assembly GCA_013399055.1. Taxonomy (NCBI): domain Eukaryota; kingdom Metazoa; phylum Chordata; class Aves; order Piciformes; family Ramphastidae; genus Ramphastos; species Ramphastos sulfuratus. The sequence continues at coordinate 11,356 of WBNM01031639.1, read as the reverse complement.
GTCCTCATCCTCCTTGGTGACATTTTCTGTCCTTTCCTTTGATATAAAGCCACCATGTCATGAAAGCTTCTACAGCCTTTTTGATGGGTCCTTGGATGGTGCAAGGTCACCTCACAAAAACCATTTCATGAACAGGACCCACAGATTCAGCCCAGGTGGATGAGAGGAGCTACAAATAACTGCAAAAATCCTTGATTTTCAGTCAGAGCCTTGTTCAGGTTCAGATAGCTTCACTACAGAATGCAAACTCTTCACATGTGATTAACGTTTAAAATTTCCATTTTTATGGTATTTTTAGATTATATTTCATTTTCCAGGCTGCAGTTGGCTTGAACCAGAGCCACAACACTTGTGATGCTCCAAACACAAAAAGGAATTACAAAATGTGACAATTCTTAAAATGTGTTTCTTGTTGTATAACAAATTCCCAGTGTTGTAGATTAAACTAGAGAGAACAGGAGCCATAACATGGGGATTATACAGAATTTCACTTTGTTCTGTGGCAAAAGTTAATGCCTGCCTTGTTTTAGTTGGTAAGTAGAAAAGATACTTTACAACAGCCCAACACACAGCTTATCTGACTGGAAACTACAGGCATATGTAAATCAAAGATTTTTTCCTCCACAGTTTAGAGAAAGCTAATTACAGACATGTGTGAGGTATTCTTTCCTCTCATCTGTTCTGCATAATTTAGGGCAGAAATTAAAATTTCTTGTAATTTTACCAACTTCTTCATCCTCAATGTCCCTCCAGATAGCTCATCCTAAGAAACTTACCTGTGCACCTCAAACACACAATTGAATATCTTGGTTATTAGCACTTTTTCTGCACCTTGTCCAAGTTCCTACATGCATCTTACAGTTAAAATTCTGTTAAAAAGAAATTGGATCAAGAGCTGGAAATCACACTTTTTCTTATTACAGACCCGGTCATTTCTGTCTAGCAGACAGAAGCATAAGTAGGTAGGGAAGATGAAAGTGAAGGAAAAGAGACAAGGTACGTTTATCTTGGGCTTTGGGACTTTTTACTATAATTCACTTTAAAGCAGATTGCAATTTAGCGATAGCTGAAAAGTTGATACAGGAATTGAACCCAAAGCTTGTCATGAAGACCTTTAACTCCCTCCATGTATGTTTAGAGATGGGTGGGTTTGTCTGTCCACTGGGGCTCCCATCAGCTCTTTGATTGTTCACTTAAGGCAGTCTTCAGAGGGCATATTGATTGAATCAAGTGTCTGATGCTGAAGTTTGTGTTAAATGAACATGACTGTATTGTTTATTGCCTCAGACTGCAGGATCTTTGGGGCTGGGACTGATCTTTTTCTGTTAACCATCATTTTGGTTCAAGTGAATCTCTATTTTGTATACGTATTCATAGCAAATATCATACTGCTCACAACCTGCCAAAAGTACCTGCATTCCCTGTGTAACACCACTAATATGAAACATTTTAGCAGAGGGTTTGGACCAGAGGTCTTTTCCAAGCCCCACCATTTTGTGATTCTGTGAAAGTGAAAACAACAAACAGTTGTTCAACTTCAGGAAGTATTCCCCCAAAAGTAATGTTTTAGGTACTTATATTGGCAGCTGAATTAGCAGAACCCCACTTGATCTAGTTTACTTAGGAAAATGGACAGTTGTTTTTTTTTTTCTCCTCAAGTCTAGAAGAATTCAGGCTGATGTGAAATGAGGTGGAAACCCAGTTCCCATTTCCACGCGATTATGCAGTCAACAATGTAGGTTTGATTTGCCTTTGTTTTATTTTATTTTTAAGTCTTTCATTAGGTGGCACACGTGTGCATTTTCTCTAGGAAACTGACTTTCCCCTTTCTCTTTAAAGGTAATCCCTGCTGAGGAATTCCTTGGGCAGAAATATCTGGCTTCTTGGTGAATGCCAGAGGGCAGTATGAGCAATGTCGAAGCAGGTCTGACCTGTGGTCAGGCTGTTGATGTACTGTCTGGGATAAAGCTGGCCACCCATCTAGTTTTGGATCCAAGCACTGGTTTTGTGGGTGCCTTACTGCCCTTATGATTTTGAAAGTTTGTTTGATTTCTACTGCCCTGCTATCATGCTGATGTCTAAATGTAAAAAGCTACCCCACCTCACATGTGCAGCATGTGCTGATAGAAAAGCAAATCAAGTAGTGGGAGGTAAGGGAGAGGGGTTTAGGCTTTGAGATGTCAGCATAAACTGGCCTACCAGAAAAAAACGAGCTATAGAGAAGCCTCACTAGAACAGAGAAAACAGAAATCTCCAAGGTAGGCAGTCACACCCCGTGATACTTGGCCTTATAAGAAGCTGCGTTTAAGTGTTTGTTTTTGCAAAAGTCACTCAAGTGTTTCTTCTACACGGAGAGTGGTGGTGTTGTTTCTTGTAGGCAAGACAGATCCTTGCAGTCTCCCCAGAATGAAGAGGATTTACTTGCTTTGTTCTGTGGGATCATCTCAAAGCTGTACTCTCCAAGCAGAGTAAGTCACTTCTTTAACATATCATTTTAGTAATATAGACTGAGATGCAATAAATTACATTTCCATAATGTTGATAAAGGGTGAGAAGTAGTTGCTATTTGATGGAAATAACAAGGCACATATTTATGGTTTCATTACCACTCCTCTTGCAAGTCAATCTACTGTCTTATTTTCTAACTATACTGAAAAAGCCCAAAAGCCAGATCTGAAGGCCGTACATCTGAAAATAGTTGAGGAACTTAACTCCAGCTCTTAAAAGTTACTGAGTTACCTCAGATGTGTTTCAACATATTTAAAAGGTGGATATGAAGGTCTCATGTCTGCCAACAGTGGTAAGATCTACAGTTGATCTACAGTTGTTGTGCTATGCTATCCAAGTTTCCTTGCTTCCAATTTCATTCACTATCCTAAAAGCTGAGAAATATGTACGTTTTTCAAGAAATTCTCGATGTTGGGATTTCTGGATGTCTGACAGCCCACTTGAAGCAGAGCTGTAGTAATAGCTCCTGCAGGTTTACTGGATGTAGACATGAAGAAATTGTAAGCAAATGGCCAAAGCACAGAGGAGCAAGATATATGCTGTACCTATAGAGTGAATGCAACCCTCCTGGGGTTGGATTTACTACACCTGCACAGAGACTTGAGAGAATTAAATTGGTGCTACACAGTTGTAGGATGGCATAGACAATGTAATTCCTATGGGCATGCAGGACTAGCTTGTTTAGAAGTGACCTTTAAGAGGTTCATAGGAAAGTTTCCATAGTATTCTTCAAAAATAAGTGTGACAGTGTAAAAAAACTTGTAACAGAAATTGTTAGGCAGGTATGGCTATTACCCTTTAGTCAAAATATCATCTGCTTTATGTATTGTGTAATGAGAGAATATTTCTTCAGGAGAAGGACAAGTTCTTGTTTCATATTTGCAGGTTTTCCTCTGCTGAAGCACCAGGCTGTTCCTATGTTTAAACAATTTCCTTGTACATTGCAAAAGTTTTGGACTTAATGTACATGAAAAAGTATTGGACAACGGAATAAGTTCCTTTGCATAAAGTGAAGCATTAATATCTTGCTGACATCATAGACACATGGAATAATTTGGGTTGGAAGGGATTTTTGAAGAATATTTACCCCAACCGCCCTTCAGAGAGTAAGGACTTCTTCAGCTAGAGCAGTTTTCTCAGAGCCCCATCCAATCTGATCTGGAATGCTTCCAGAAATGCAGTATCCTGGCCAGTGTTTCAGCACCTTCAGTGTACAATATGACTTCTTTATCTTTCTTTTATTTTAAAACCACCACCTCTTGTTGTGTCACAACAGGCCTTACTTAAAAAATTGTCCCCATCTTATGATTTATGTAAACTACCCTTAGCATTTAGGTGATTTGCAAAGTTCAACCGAGAACAAAAAATTTTCCTTGCTCAGACAAACAATATATTATACAAACTGATCACTGTGGCTGCCCAGGCTAAGTAAACAACTTGGTTATAGGAGTTGAATTTACCAAAGCAGAACAAGTGAAAACAGAGTCAACTCAAAGTTAAATACTCTTCCTTGTGTCTTGTCCTGAAGGCCTTCAAACATGAGCATCAACAAACTCCAATGTCAGAGCTCTATATGATCTACGGCTGGCAGCGTTCCTAAAGAAGTTACAGAACACTTCTGCTGCCAATTGTCCTTAGTATACCAATAACATTGTCAAAGGAGCCTTGAAACAGACTTGATGATTAACTTCTAAAAATCTAAACATCTCTAGTCAGACGTTTGCTGATGGACTTTGGAAAACTCTGTAAGAAATATGACACCATCAATTAGTTTCTATTTCTTGAAAGAAACTGATGAAAAATTTAAAAATTCAGTCCCTTTGTTTTTAATAAGGTATATTATGCTGTGATCAAGATCTTAATGAAATCAAAAGATTTCAAGAGCTACAGAAGTTGAGAGGTCATTGAGTTAAATAACAGATCTCAGTGGATGAGCCATCTCTAGTACACGATCAGACTTCACGTGTCTCATACACATCACTACATTTTTTGTCAGTGAGATCTCCAGTCTGCCAGTCCCTCCGAGGTCTTAGAGTCTGCTTTTGTTCTTTAAAGCAAATGACATGGTGTACTGACATCACAAAAACAGCATCGATGTTAACTACTTGTCCAAATATTTGTGGGACCCTTCTTATTTGTAATTAACTGGAGGAGTTGCTGAAGTGCTCTCCCAACAAGTTTGCAGATGACACTGAATGAGGGCAACTGTTAGGGCCAGGCACGTATGAAAAAGGTGAGGTCCTTTACAACAGTACATGGTGGGAAGACAAGAGGTAGTAGGAGATATTTGGACTGGATATGGCTACAGTATTTTTCCCTGTGAAGACACCAGGCAGTGGTTTAGGTAGCACACGGAGGCTATCTGGTATCTAGCCTCAGTGGTTTTCGAGATGGGACCTTAAAAAGCCTTGCACAACTCTTCAATCTCTGAGCTGGTCTGTTTCAATAAAAAGGTGGGACAAGGGCCTTCCTAAGGCCCCTTCCAGCATGAAGATGGAAGCTTCTCTACAGCTACCTGAAAGGAAGTTCTGTGAGGCCAGTGTTGACCTCTTCTCTGAGGTAACTAAACACAGGATAAGAGTCAATGGCCTCAGGTTGTGCCAAGGAAGGTTTAGATTGGATATGAGGAGCAACTTAGTTACTGAAAGAGTGGTAGGACATTGGAACAGGCTCCCCAGGGAGGAGGTGTTCCAAAAATGAATGTATATGGTGCTTCAGGACACGGTCTAGTATCTCCAATATCGTGGAGATATTGGCTAGAAAGTTGGACTTGATCTTAGAGGTCTTTTCCAACCTTAACGATTCTATGATTCTGTGAATCACACCGTGACTGTATGATCAATATTTTAAAACTCTCAGAGAGTTTTAAATCTTCTGATAATTTCTTTAGATGTCGCATTTCATAGGGCTTTATGAGACATAATTCAGTTTTATTCCACTATGAAGTGCGCTAAAAGCGGATGTGGTGAATAACAGGAGTGACTGATTTTGACAGATGTTGAGCCAGTTACCCTTAGTCCTGGTTACAGACTTGGTAACTCTGAAGTACACAGAGCAGATCACTGGATCTTGAGTGAATCTTGCTCTTTACTTAAAAAAATACATTTTCAGCAGCTTTCCAGCTTTGAAGATTGAAGACAAAAATCTTACTATTCCTAGTTGCAGGGATCAATGTGAAAATACCACAAAAATAGTTTCATGTTACACAGGGACCCCGCTTTTCAAAACAGTTTTATATTTCTGCACTCAAAATGGCCTGAAGGTCTTACTCCTTTGAGAAAATGAGACTCTTCAGAGTGGTAAGTTGCCTTGTGACAGTCTCCACACTCATAACTTTTGAAAAACCCTAGCTCCTTACACACTTTTTTCCTCACCACCCACCTCAAGACCCAATGGCTGCCTCAGGAAGACAGTGATTTCTGTGTGGTCTCATCCCACCACTCCTGCAGTATCTGGACATTGCTCAGAGAGGCAGCTGTCTGTGATAACAGATCTCCCTCATGTCATGGGTCACATCACCAGGAAAGTGGGAAGGTTCAAGATGACAAACTGAAAGCAATCTGTCACTGTCAACTCCATGGGATCAAAGGAAAAACAAACTGTATCTGTTTTGGCAAATGGTGAAGAGAAGAGGAAAAGCACAGGCTGTTAGGTTAACATAGACAGACAGGACTGACCTCTGCTATCTAGATTAGTTTATTTTGTTGCATTATTTTGCATGCTGAAATCACTTTTGTCATCATTACCACTTTGCAGAAGATGTAGTTAGGAGAAGTGACACCTCTGTGAGATCTGATTACAGCCATCCCATATGGGGGCAACCTTCAGAGAGATACCAACTCACTCAGGTGAATATCTGAGAAGTAATTGAGGTGTTCTACTTTTGGCAACCAGGGTGATGATGGTATGGACACTGTATGAGCACACTGACAGTAATGCTGATGGAAAGGGCCTGAGACCCCATCTCTGGGCCACAAGTGTACAGGTCAGAGCTGAGAAGAAAGTTCAGTACTAATAAGGAATGATGATCTCTCTCCAAGAGCAGAAAAGACCTTCAGTTATGATGAGGAGCTCCTGGCTTCAGCTTTCAAGCAACCGACAGATTTTTAAAGTGGCATTTGTGGTACTCCTAAAATATTGAATTGAAAACTGGAACAAACATTTTCTTTTTGTCTCTTCTAACCTGCATGAGTAATACATGAGCTACATATGCTTCAGCAATCTCATGTATGCAGTCACTGTTGCCCAGCATTAATAAAGCACAGTGAATTCAGCTTCCACAATACAATCAGTTCTTGTTCCTAGCTTCTGAAAGTTCATAATTCAGTCTTACTGTCATTTCTTTCCTCTTCCATGTTCTTTCATGAAAGGTAAACCTGCACAGAAAGAGACCAGAGTCATTAACTGTTGGAAACTTTAATGTGCTACAAAACCAGAATTAGAAGTGATAATGAAATTTCCACTGCTGAAAGCAGGCTTTGCTAACTGATGTATGTAGTGAGAAAGGTGGTCATATAACCAATAAAAATATGAACCATGTTCATTTTTAATATGCCTCATTCATCTTTGCTTGAATTGGCAGAACACCAAATTAGAGTTTAAGTTAAGATGTTCTTCTTAATTTTGAGTAATTAAAATAAATATATGTTTAATTATTTCTACTACAATGTATTAAATCCAGTATATTTGACAAAATGCCTCTTTTAACAATGTCTAGGAAACCAAATAACATTTGTGATGCACTTTGGGGGGGGGGGGGGGGGGAAACAATAATTANCAGAAACAATAATTAGTCCTAAAAATCCAGGTTCGATTCTTCAAAAGCAGCTCACTGATACATTATTTATTTTTCCATGGGTAGACACTGTTGTTTGTAATTGTGATCTAGTTTTTTTCCTCCCCTAGAAGCTAAGTAACGATGAGCAGGAATACCTTAAGCCACAATGGCTGATAAGATTATCACCCATCCCCACTCCACAATCAGCTGGGCTAAGAATCATGAAGCAGTTCCAAACTTTAAAAAGCAGCCTCAATTCACAGCAGCACAGGTTCCTGCACCTATGAAATCTTGTGGCTTGTAAAAGTCCCAGTATTGAAAACTGTTTTCCAGGTCCTACACTGTGGACCCAACACTGCTTCCATTCAATTAATGCATGGTCAATAGCTAAATTCAGAGGAAACTAAAGTGAGCCCACAAGCATTTCCACACAGGTCTTCAACAAAGCACTAAGAAGTTGTTTCATAACTTACCTACTGTCAAAACAGCAAATTCTCTATTTTTGTCCAAAATTTCTTTTTACAGTGACAAAAACATTTACTCAAAAATACCCGTTTCATTTTTCTGAAGAAAATACACAGAGTGAAATAATTTGCACTTCCAGTTTCATTTAAAAAGCAGGAAGTGTCATCTAAACCAGTAGCAAGATAAGAAGGCAGTCTTGATTTCAGCATGGATCCCAAAATGCCTAATGTAATCAAATATTGGAAATACATAGAAATAAATAGCAATAATTGTACCATGAACAGAATTATTAATAACAGGAAAAGTCTAAAAACTTAGAAGAGAGTAAAAACCAAATAAGCAAAAATAAAACAAAACAACAACAACAACAGCAAAACCTACAAGACAAGAAACCAAAACATAACAACAAAGAGAGAGCTTCACCTAGAAGAGGGCAGCTTCCCAAAAAGGAGTGAGAAATAAGCAGTCACAGAAATACAGTGGGAGAAAGGGAAATTGGGAAAGACAGAAAAGACAGACAAAGCAACACAAGTGGATTATAGACAATCTTATCCTAAGGAATGGATACTTAGGAGACAAGGTAGCCAAACTACAGTTTAAAAAGGACACTTAATGGTCAAGTAGGTGAAGCATCTTGAAGAGGAAAAGAAACAAAAGCAAGCAGATAAACATAAATAGTTTTATGAAATTTAAGAAAATGAGACATGCACACACAATACTAAGAGAAGAAAGTCAAACCACAAAGCTCTGCCAAAGGATCAAATCCTGGAAGATTCATCTTGCCAAGAGCTGTGAGGGGTTATTTCATTTTTGCTTTCTTATTCCTACCAGAAGATATAAACCGTATCTATTTACTTAGGGGGAGAAATTTGTACTGCAATGCAGCCAGTTTTACTTGGGGAAAAATAAAAAAGGATGATATAATGGGAATGCTTGAAGTTTTTCACAGTATATCCGTGGATGTTGGAAGTGTTGCGCAAAGATAAAAGCCTACAAGCTTGATCTACAGAGAAAGAGTGGAATCGTGATGGGTGGATTCAGACATACTTGTGAAGCCTGAATAGCCTGTAGCAGAATGAAATTAGTGAAACCATTCCAAATAATCAGTTTGAATCGGGAAGTCACGGTCTGGTCCCAGGAAGGGCTGTGGGATTGATAATATATAGCTCTTGTTTTTTAACAGCAGTCTGAAGTTAACTTTAAAAATATAGGCCTTTTACAGATCCTCACCAAGAAGGAAAAAAAAAAAAAAAAAAAGGCAAGGAAAATGGATATCCCATTTTGGGAAAAGAAAGCATTTGGTTGCTTGCTGCTTGTCAAAATCCAAGCGAGCATCTGTTTGCAGATCTGCTCACTTTAACAAAATATTGGATAAACTACATTACCTCCATAATAGGGAAGGGAAGGGAAGGGAAGGGAAGGGAAGGGAAGGGAAGGGAAGGGAAGGG
>WBNM01031637.1:10227-23683 GCA_013399055.1 Ramphastos sulfuratus | reverse complement strand
AACTGATTGTGCCTTCTGCCTTAATAGAAAGGAGCCCTTGAGTTCCCCTAGAAGGCAAGTGGCACAAGAATCTCTTTCCAAAAGCTCAAATTAATGTTTGTATTTTGCTAATTTTGCTTAACTGTTCAAATTGCTTGTGTGCAAACACCCACAACCATGAGTTCAAACCTTATAAACAAGTTTTCTGGTGAGATTGAATAGAATAAATAATTTTCATAGTTTATTATTTTTTCATCTGGTTATCAAAATTATTAATCATAATAAAAGCAATTAATCAATATAATATCTCATCAATATAAAAACACATGCTTCTATTTACAATATGTTTTGAAATAAGGCACCTGGATAGCAGAAGTCTTGCTGTTGTTGATTATCAAAATACAACAGTAAAACTTGTAGCAGATAGTACTCAGAAACAGAGGCATGAAGAAAGTGATGGGACAAGAAGAAGAAATTAAGGAAATAGTTGGAGATAAACTTCAGTGTATTTAGGGAACAGCATTAAGTCTTGCAGGTTTTCATTTAACTCAGTTCAACTATTTTCAAAGAGAAAATTTAATTCAGCCTTGAAAGCATCTTTCCTTTTCATTTTTATGAATGTTCTGCCAACATTACCACCACTACTTACAATAATGCTTAATGACACATCATAGCAGCAAAATAAATACCTGTTATTTATTCTTAACTTAAAAAATTTTCCTTACTATAACAAGCAATTTCCTCTATTATATTTTTTCTTTTTACTTTGTAGTACTATTTTGCAAGTGGATATCAGGTGTGAAAATATTTTTTTTAATAAAGCTTTATTAAAATATTGACTTAACTAAAGCCTTTGTCTATATCAGGTAAACAAGAGCATTACTTGTTTTTATATTAAACTTTCAGGGTTTAGGATGATCTACTCCATGACATCTAGAAAAATTCAGTCAATAGTTTTGCTTTTGGAAGTGCAAATCATGATTTCATACTTTTGCCCTAGATGGAACATTAATGAAGTTAAATGGACAAACCCCAGGAAAATAAATAATCCACAAAGCCTGTGGGCTATAAAGAAGCTTTACAGAGTTACTGAAACAGAAAAAGCACTGTTTATAATTCACTAACTTAAAATGACATTAATGTGGTAGTGATATCATTGCCCCTCCAAGAGATTTTTGTTTCTGTGTATTTTTTTTTAAGTGAATTCTGAACCCAGGGAAACATGTAATGACTAATAGTTTTCTTGCTGCTGGCAATATTCTTACTGTATAATCCTCCAAATAGTAGGAGATTATTGCATGGTAGGATAGCTTCTAGCCAGTTGTTTAACTTGACTTAGCAGGAGAGTACTTATTTAGGGAGTCTCCCACCCTGCATCTAATGAGGCATAAGTGTGAGGAACCGGTCTTGCTGACTTAATAAAAGTTACTCTGTTGTTCAAGTTTAGAGATAGGGAAGAGGTAGGTGGAATGGTGCCTCTCCAGGATCATGTCCTGAAAAATAGGCTCAGAGTGGTTAGGAAGGGAACAAAACAAAAATGTATCAGATGCAGAGGCTTTTACAGAGCATACCCCAAAATCTTATTCTTGGGAACAGATGAAAGTATCTAAAAAAGGAAAAATATCTTTATCTCTACATGCAACTGAACTGCAAGTCTGTTTTGGAAGTGGTAGAGGCATTTCTTTCTCTCCATTACATGAAATAACTTCCCTTCTGCAAAGGATTCTAGTATTAGTTGGAGATATCCAGAATGAGAAAATATTATTCAAATCTTTGTTTCAGACAGGATGTGGAATGAAAGGATCAGTGTACTGGGTTAGGGCTGATCCCTCCCCCGGTTGAATAAACTCACCACAACATGGATTTTTTTGTAAAGTCAGGGGAAAAAAAAGAGAAATTGTATTTCTTATAGTTTAAACTAAATATAACAGTATAAGGAGAATATAACTAATACAGGAATATAATAACCTGAAGGAAGATGGGGAAGGGGTCAAGCAGCGGCGAAGCAGCAAAAGCAGCAGAAGTCAAAACAGCGGCAGGGGAAGATAGCAGTGGACGCAGGTGAAGCAGCGGAAGCAGCAAGGGGGAGGTACAAGCTGTGCTTCCAGACATAAAGCACTTGATGCTCCAATGAAATTATATTGATTTATCCATTATTGCCATTATATGGCTTATCCCTAGAATGCTGACCCCTCCACTCAGAGCTTTCACTTCTAAGTTTCTCTGTTCTGATTTTTTATGTCTGAGGTAGGAATCTAACTCATATGGCCACAATTGGGCAGGGGAAACAGACTTTCAGATGAAATCTTAGTGGTATCTTCTCATTTTAGGCATGATGAGGAGCTATCTAGTACCAATCTTGAGACCAAAGAAAAGCGACTGAGAAATTACAAACCTACTTAATGTTATATGTAATAGGTCCTGCAACACAGTGTTGTGGTTTAAATCCAGTTGACAACTAAGCATTACACAACCACTTGCTCACTCCCTCTCAGTGAGATGGGAGAGAATTGGAAGAATAAAAGTCAGAAAACAGAAGTTGGGTTAAAGTCAGTTAATAAGTAAAGCAAAAACCACATTTGTAAGCAAAGCAAAAGAAAGAATTCATTCACTTTCCATCAGCAGACAGGTGTTCAGTCATCTCCAGGACAGCAGGGCTCCATCACATAATGGTTACTTTGGAAGACAAATGCCACAACTCCAAATGCTCTCACTTAACTCCTCTTCTTTCGCCACCTTTTGAGCATGATGTCATATGGTGTGCAATATCTCTTTGGTTAGTTGGAGTCATCTGTTCCAGCTGTGTCTCCTCCCAACTTCTTATGCAGCCAGAGCCTACCCACTGGTGGGATGATGTGAGGAGCAGAAAAGGCCTTAACTGTTTAAGTGCCGGTCAGCAATAGCTAAAACAGCAGTGTTTCCAGCACAAATGCAAAACATAGCCCCATACCAGTTACTGTGAAGAAAACTAACTCCACCCTGGGCAAAACCAGGAGAGATAGTAATGCTTAGTGCCCATGATTCTGAGTTTTATTTTGGGGAAGTTGTCTGAAACATCACTAACTCTGATGGCAACATAGAATGGTAAGGTTGGAAGGGACCTCAAGGATCATCTAGTTCCAACCCCCTGCCATAGACAGGGACACCTCCCACTAGTACAGCTCACTCAAGGCCTCGTCCAACCTGGCCTTGAACACCTCCAGAGAGGTAGCAGCCACAACCTCCCTGGGCAACCAGTTCCAGTGCCTCACCACCCTCACTATAAAGAACTTCCTCCTGACATCTAGTCTAAATCCTCCCTCTGCCAGTTTAAAACCATTGCCCCTCATCCGGTCATTGAAAGACCTTGTAAATAGTCCATCCCCAGCCTTCCTGTAGGCATCCTTGGTGGTGTACTCCAACTCTCACTTAAGAAAAAAAAAAAAAAGAAAGAAAAGAGTAAGGAATCTGGAGGATTTTTAACGTCTCTCAGTAATCTCTTCACAAAACGAAAAAGCCTTGATTGTTGTAACAGTCATGGTTTTTGCTATCTCTACTGTTAATATTGATATTATTTTAATCACTGAAATATTATAAATACATAGTTACATTGGTTTATACATTAGAGTAACTAGAATTTAGCCCAAAAGACTTCCCTGGTTTTAAAACTAAAAACTGTTACCAGTATTGTATGATGTTTGCAACACCTTAAGCAACTGACTCTTTGAACTTGAAAATTTTCTTCTGAAAGAGGTTTTCCTGCATTTCTGTCCAACTTATTTAACATCTCTTTAGAGTACCTTCTGTTCCTCTCCTGCCCCCTGAAGTTGTATTCACTAGATTTGTCTGTAATGACTAAATACTTTTCTGGAATGTTTCCATGTCAAACCAGTTAGGATACACTGATTCCTTTTCTCCTGCAAAGCAGGTTCTTAGCTGTATTCATGATAGACCATTTATTTATAATGGTATAATATATTCCTACAGGGGAGCGAGACTGTTTGGAAAACAGCTTTGATACAATGAAATATCATGGCAATATTCTATCAACATAAACTATTGCATAATCATTAAACCAAGCATTTCCTATTCAATAAATAAACATTCTTTCTGTTTAGCTGTCAAACAACTTAAATGCTTTTAAGTATAAGGAGCATGGATTTGATTAATTAAATTGGAATTTAGTAGATTACACAGATTCTGATCTTGTGATTTGTTAAACAATGTGGATACATGAAACTCCTGAATGAAGTGGACATTCACAGGAGTAGCATCTGAAACTGTGATAATGATATACATGAGGAAATGTTCACTCATCTGTATTTTGTACCAAAAGATAATGTGACTTTTCAGATCCATACTATCCCTTAAACTACTCCACAACCTGCTCATTGCAAAATTAATTATGGTAACATAATTCACCACCCAGCCTGGATTTGTGCTTGGGATTGTGCCTACCCAGGTGCAGGACCTTACATTTGGCATTGTTGAATTTCATGAGGTTGGCCTGGGCCCACCTCTCCAGCCTGTCCAGGTCCCTCTGGATGGATCCCTGCCCTCTAGCAAGTTGACTGTGCCACACAGCTTGGTGTCATCTGCAAACTTGCTGAGGGTGCAACAATATAACCAACAATATCAAGTGACTCCAGCTTTATCTTAGCTCACTGAAGAAACTTTGCTATTTTCTCTTTTCCTTGTCAAAATAATTATGTCATTGATTTAGACACTCTTCCTGCTTCACCTCTCCTCTCAATATTTAAAGTGGTTCCTCTAATAGACATGACCATGGGGGACTTGATGCTTCCAGCTGAAGCACCTTCTTCAGGGAAGAAATAATGGATGAATTCCACATTCGCTCTTGATGGAGATTTTCCTACAAAGTTGTCTTGTGTCACATTTTGTTCTTCACCACAAATCTTACTCTCTTCAAATGTGAATAACTCATCTTGGTTTTAAGAACAGCAACTCTTCTCTTCCCCTACCCTCCCTCTCCTTGAAAATGTACTCATGCATATTTGGTTTAAGAGCAACTGTGGTTGTAATTTTTAGGGTTTTCAGATGCAATAAATAGTTTTCCAATTAGATATCTAGAAGAACCCCATAAAAATAGAGCAAAATAATTTTATTGTTAAATATATCTTCTAACGGAAAAAACACCCTTGAACTTATTACTATGCACTAGAATTCAACAAGAATATATCACCAATCTAAACTACTATGATGTTTCATGCAAATCTTTTTGTCACAAAACAGTGTAGGTGAACCCTTAGAGACAATGAATGTGCAATCCTTAAAAAAAATATTTTGATACAGAAACAACTGAGAAAGTGGAAAAGAGGTACAGAGGTACAGAAATGTTCCTTTTACTGAGGGAAATGAGACATCTTTGCAGTAGTAGAGACCTAGTAAAGGACTCTGCAAAAATGAACTACAAAACCGAAGGACCTTTTCTAACATACTTGTTTTTCATTTTTGCAAGTGATAGCTTTGCAAGTAGTCAGTCTGCAATGAAATTATACACTGATAGAAGAAAGTTCCCTTCTTGGTTAGCCCCAAATTACCTAGCTTGCCTCATCAGGCACTAACGAAATCATCTTTCTATGTGTTGATAGAAAGTCTTTGGTATCTGCATAATTAAAAAAAAATAATAATTCTGGTTTCATCTCTAGACAAAGATGTTGAAGGCATAACATTTACAGTGCCATTTTGTATTTTCTGTGGAAGAGTGACATGATAGTTCTAGTAGCCTTAACTGTAAAACACATGAACATTGACAGGTAGGGATTTATCAGGTGTTTAAAATATTTTCAGGATATCCTAAGGGATACCCTGAAAAAACTTTCCAATCTAATTTCCTCTTTTTCAATGATACACCCTTACAGTTGTATGAAATCTGTGAATTTCATAGAATTTTCTAAATTTCTTCTGATGCAATTTAAAACAAACAACCATATATATATAGAGAGAGAGATAGATAGATAGATATATGTATAACGGAGTGGAATAACCTTAACTGATTGATTCATATCCCTTCTAGGTTTCTCTGATGAGCAGAAACTAGTCGGAAGATTCAGGGAAACCAGCAGTAGCTGTAAGGTTACCTATTGACTGGAGAAGACATTTGGTCATCATTTGCAGCTAAAACATTATTTCCAGGACTAGCTAAAAGACAGAGGTAGATAGTGACAACCACTGAGCAGTCACAGCACCTTCTGAGGAGACATTTGGCATGGGGGAATAGGATTTAGTTCCTGTACATGCTGGATTGAAAGCACGCAAGTCCTCAGGCACTTGGTTGGCAGCTCAAGTCTGCAAGTGCCCTTTACTAGCCTAAATACTCTTCCTTTTCATTGTGTATTTTATCTGAAGGGGTGCCAATTTCCTTGCAGTGTTATTTTTACCTATTCTTATTGTGTTACATAATTCCATGACAGTGAACATTATACAGTGAAGGAGGAGATTTTGCTGGCCTTCCAACTTACAATGTCCATATAAAAAGTTCTTTGGCTGAAGGAGCAGTACTCCAAAATCTAACCAACAAAGAAAATTAGGACATGAGAGTAAAACAGATTTTTTAATTTTTTTTTTTACTGATAAATAGTTTTAATAAAGTAAATTTAGTAGTGTTTTTCATTAAAAAATGACAGCTGTTCAAACCTAGCCAGAAGGGATTATAGAAAGATAAAAGAGTACAAGCTGTATTGACAACTTGAAATTCTTTGATCTCAAATCTTGTGTGCCATGCTGAAATTCTCCCTATGTGTTTAAGTAAGAAAATGAACTCCTCATGCCTGAATCACCCCTGGAAACAGAGTGTGATAATAATGTCTAACTACCAGTAAAGGCATAATTACATCCCTGTTAAAAGCTCTTAGTACCCTTAAGAAGAGGAAAAAAACTCAACCCAAACTGTTCAACTGCAGCTGGAGAGAGAAAAGAGAACACGTGAGAGAAACTACTCTGTGGATACCAGCATCAGTGAAGAAGATTATTAAGAAGTTTTTAAGATACAGAATAGAAAAGGAGTAAGAGAGAGACTTATGGATTAGAGAACAGCTTGAATGAAAACAACAATAAAATTATAAATCTACTAATATATACAAAAACAGTATAGAATCCAGCACCACTGATGACAATTGCATCACACCTGATAATCCTGGTGTTGCAGGCAGGCACTGAGAAGTCCTAGACTGTGCTCAGTGGCTTCAGTGGTTTCAGGGGCTGGATTTTGGACTTGGGTTTAGGAATGCACAGATTGTAATCAAAGGTGGAATAAACAGAGTACTCCTCAGATGCTGACCCTTGAAAAAGGAAGCTTGACCCTTGTCATCCCTCAGCTTTATACTGAATATGACATAGATAGAATGGAATATCTTGTTGGTAAGGTTAGGGTCTCCTGTACTCTCCTCACTGACAGTGCAACCTCTGCATACAATATTTAGCAGTGACTCTCTTCTGCAAAGGAGCAAGTATAAGAAAAAGTATATATCCTTTCTGCATGCTACTCCTTGGTAGTAATTATTATAAATAACAGGCATTATCACTTATAGAAGCAGGTACAATATGCCATTAACTTAAAAAAAGGCAGTTATTTTGAAGAAACTGAGTTGAAATGTTAAATCATTGAACAGAATTAATTCTGTTCCTTTTCAAAGCAAGACAACATTTAGTTTAATTTACCTTTATACTACTCTGATTTGATTGATAATGAATTAAAATTAGTTTGGCACGCACAGTATTTCCTCTTGGGGCAAGAAAGGAGTGAACTATGAACTTGCAAACTAAGCTTTAAAAAGCAATGTATTTACCCTCTAGGACAAAGCATAGCAGGTTAAATATTGAAAAGGAAAAGGCTTGAAAAGAGCCATTCTGCTTTCTGCGTTAATCGACATTGCCTAGCAATTGCATGGAATCCTGGGACTTGCATGTGCAAGTTTGTCAGATTTCCAGGTTTTGCTCTTGCATACATGCTTTGAGCTGAGATGTTTCTTTTATCCTTTGCCTTCTTTCATCATCCTTTGTCTTTTTGATTGGTATCAGAGTAAGCTGGTATAAACAAACTTTAGAGAGTGAGGCTTTTTTTTCGACTTTTTTTGGTATTCCTGTGGTTTTGCATCAGGGAAAGGGAAGTAGGAACACACATGTTCATAACGCTTATAGTACTGATCCAAAAATCTTTCTGAATATTCTGTGTCCACAATGCTTGCCATATCGCCTTGCATAATAAGCTTTAAAGTTCCCATGTTTCCAAGAACTCGCATCAGTCACATTTCATGCTGAGCCTTTTCCACTCATCTCCTGCATGATCAAAGTAAAGATTTTCAATCACTTGCTACACATTTGGGGCTGGTAACTAATTTTCAGTATCACAAGTGTGGTATCTGTATGCACCAGAGGGTGAAATCTTTGAACATTCAGTTTTATTTCCTGATCATTTGGGAGCATTAAGAGCCCTCGTAGAGAAGGAAATTTTTGTACACTTAAAAGTGACATATAAAATAAGAGCAAATTCATAAACAATTCCTTAATTAAATCAAAATGAACATTTTCCTGTGACAAGCCACATTTGAATTTACATGAGATTTTAAAACATACTGTGACATGTTTAATTTAAAACGATGCTGTATGTTTCATTTTTCAGAATGCTCAGTCAATATGCTGCTTGCAGTCAATACACCACTTGCCCACTAGATGGACTCAAGGAGCTCCTTTCTGCTTATGGCAGAAGGCAATGGTGAATTACAAGAGGATTTAAGTATTTACTCACAAAATACCTCCTGACTGGTGGGGCTAGCTACAGTTTCACACAGTACCCAAACACTTTCAGGGAATTGTTACTGTCTTGTCATCTGCTGAGACTTCTGGTTCTTCCCAGCCTTCACAGACTGCTGGGGAAAGGAGGTAGACAATCTCTGACCTGGTCCTGATCTCCTCTGGATGATCTGTGTATCTCCAGGATTTCCCATCTTGTCAGGAGACTTTCAGGAGCAGGCGGGGTGTCTTGCCATGTGCAACCTTGGCACAGATGTCACACTGGCTATGCAGGTTGATCAAGTGGAGGCATTTAGAGCCTGTTCCTGGTAAACTTGAGGCAGGCAGTTTCCAGGTAGTTCAGGATGCAATCAGCAAGCACGGATACAATGGCAGAGCACGTTGTGTCACCTGCTTATCTCCTTTTATCAATACAACCCGAGACTAATGGGCCTTTGGACATAGAATGCCCAATCAGAATGGCAGTTAGCCAAGCTTGACCATGTTAGGTGAAGCCGTAGGCTTGCTTTACCCTTTTTAGGGCAGAACACAGGCCTTGCGCAAAGCATACACAAGCTGAGCATCTGTACCTTGTTTACCACAGGATGCAAAACCAGTCTGGGCAAGCCAGAGTCCTTAGACTCAGTGGCTCCAGGTTCTTTGTCCTCTTTCCTGTGGTTGCTTCTCCCCATAGCAGAAGGAGGGAGAGCAGAAAAGCATGTCTGGGCAAGCCAGGACATGTATAAGCCTATTTTGACCTGCTTAGGCCTACCATGACAAATAGGTTCCTTTTTGCCCAGCCTGCTGGTCTCACTGAATGACTGCACAGCCTTCAGGTGTGTCAGCCAAGTCTCCCAGTTTGGTATGGTCAGTAAACTTGCTGTTTGGTATGGTCAGCAAATTTGCTGAGCAGGCTCTCTGTCCCCTCATCTATGTCACTGATAAAGATGTTGAACAGGACTGGATTCAGTCCCTGTGAGACTCCACTAGCTACTGATCTCCAGCTGGACATGGCACCATTGATCACCACACTTTGCACTCTATTGTGTAGCCAGTTCCCGGTGCATTTCACTGTCTGCTCTTCTATCCCACACCTCCTGAGCTTGCTCACAAGAATGTAATTTGAGACAGTGTCAAAAGCCTTGCTAAGGTCAAGGGAGACTACATCCACTGCTCTCCCTGCATCTACTCATTCAGTTCTGGCATGATAGAATGCTATCAGATTACTCAAGCATGATTTCCTCTTAGTAAATCCATGCTGACTACTCCTGATAACCTTCTTCTCTTCCAAATACCTAGAGATGACTTCCAGAACTAGCACCAAAGGAAGTCTCATGCATAGAAGTTGTCTTTTTCTGGAAGTGATTACAGAACTGAACATGATTTGCTGGTTTGACACTAATTGGAATATTTTAATAGAGAAAATTATATTATAGGCTGTGAAAAGGAAACAATGGTGATGTCTACTTCACTCATAGGCTTGCTGAGATGTATAAGAAAAGAACACAAAGCAAAGATAAGACACTTGGACACAGACACTCTCAGGCTGTCTAGCTTCTCATCTTCTCCTCTCTGCCGAGTAACCTCACTAACCACTTTCCTTCTAACCCCCCTGGGCAATCCTCCAAATTCACCTTGCACGTAAGCCAAACAGTAGGGTAAGGTAGAGGGGTGGGGAGAAGGTGGAAGGGTGGTTGGAAGCCCCTCCTGGGGTCTCTGATTTCTGGAGGGGTGTTGTGTTTCTGTATTACCTTGTATATTTCTGTAAATATTCCTGTATATAGTGTATATATCTGCTTATATATTGTGCTAAGCTGTAAATAGAGCTTCATTCCTTAACTTCCAGCAGGCTGAGTCTAGTCTGAGTGCTTTTACAAAGTGTGGGGGGGTGGGGAACTCCCAAACCATCACACATAAATTGCAAAAGTGATTCATGTAACATATTTATTGATGTGTTGAAGAGAGAAAAGTTTTGTATATTTGATCTTATCCTGGTTATTTCTGTATAAAGAGAAACGGTAAATAAGAAAGCAACTCACCCCAAGATTCCAAGCTAATATTTTGTGCTCAGTTCATTTTAAATTACTGTGATACAGTTCCTACGATGCTTCAAATAATTGAAATTATGTCTTTCCGTAATGTCTTTGAATGGCACAGATTTTTGTGAGCTTCTGACAAACATATATGAATTGAAGATAATTAAACAAAACTGTGACTTTTGGAACACTGCAGAGATTACTTCCTATATCTGTCTTTTCCAAGGATATCAGTGCCTAGCAAGGCTAACAAGCCAAGTAAGGGGAGGAAAGAGGCACCCTCAAATTTATGCGTTTCACAGCAACACTCAAACTCCCATGAGTCTTACGACTCACGTCTCTGTGGAGATCACAGTCAAGAAGAAAATTTACAATTTTGGACAGAATTAGCTTGCCACACAACAGGGGTATTCTACTACCACATTTAAAGCAACACTGTGAATTAATATGGTGTGATGAATACCCACATTACTTTCAGGAATACTTTCTCCCACTGTGGTCTGGACAGCAGGATTACAGTATCCACTACTTTCCCACCAGTTCCTGGTTTGGAAACCTGTTGACAGCATGAGGCAGCTGTTGGAGGCAGATGACAGGCTTTTGATCAAAGAAACAAACACATAGAGTTTAACTTAGTGCATGCAAGTGCCAGAAGTTATAATGGTTTAGCAAGGGATTTTGTGAGTACAGCATAAGCAGCTCCGTGTAACTAAAAGTGCTGCAATGGTAGAACTAGTGGTGTCCCTCCCCAACAGAAAAAAGGCAGCCTGCAGCAGACTAAGCAAGGCAGGGACAGCTTGCACCATTACTTTCCCCATTCTAGCTCCTCTGGATGGCCACATGGGAGCTGAAAGCTAGAGGTCTGCTCCTCCTGAGCTGACTAATTCTCAGTGATGCCAACATAGAGATCTGTCACTAAAAGCAGAATTTCAAATAGCAGTGATAATCTACTCCATCTGCAAACCTTGTATTGAGTCAGATCATGACTGGCTCTGTACAAAAATCAGCATCACAGCCTGACATTCATCTTCTTGTATGTGTCCGCCTACATTGGCTGCCATCAGCTGTCTTCAAGAACTGTGAAAAGAAATAGGTACTTTTAGTGTAAGATTCTTCTGACTTGTTTTAGACATTCTTTTCAGGATGAAATTGAATCCAAAAGTGCTTGTTTCACTCCAGTGATTACAAGAGGAGTTGGGATGACTAACTCAGAAACAGGTATTTCTGTCTCACCATATGATTTCTACCCAATGTCATGTTATACTGAGTGACTGTAGGCATCAATGGGACGGTAATGGGAGGATGGGTGTGTCATGGAAGGCCAAAATAGGTCTAATAGATGTCCTGGTTTGTCCAGGCATGATCCCCTGATCCCCTTCCCCCTCTGCTGAAGTGGGAAGTAGTGCAGGAAAGAAGATAAAAGGGTTGGACACACCCAGCCTGGGAGTCCAAGACTTGCCCAGACTTGTTCTGCCCTGGTGGTAACCAGGTACACACACACTCAGCCTGTGCTTTCCCAAATATGTATAAAGCACAGCCCCTGGTGTCACCCATTATGGTTAGTTCTGGCAAAGTGCCATTCTCATTGGCTAATTTCTGTGGCCAAATGGAATTATCACACTCAGGCTATTAATATACATGAGCAAAGTTGTAAAACAGTATGCACTGCTCTGCCTCATTGTGCTCTGCCTTGCCATGCTGTTACCATGCTCCAGACCAGCTTTGCTGTGTAACAACAAGCTTTGATGCTTTGAGCCTGTCCACCTGGAAACCGCCATGCCTCAGTTTCCCAGGGAAAGGCATTAAGTGCCTCCACACTGTAGGCAAGAATTAGCCACCAGCAAGACACCATGTCTGCACACACAAATCTCCGTGCGAAGTCCAGAGACCTGGAAAGCATACTGACAGCCCTGGAAGGAACCAAGACCAGATCCAAGATCGTCTAACCCCCAGCACTCACATAGAGCCCTGGGGAAACTCCAAAAGCCTCCAATGGCTATCATACCACCACCACCAACCCCTCCATGTGCTTTGGATACTGTCTGGGACTATCATGCAGCCCTGAGAATCCAGAGATACTAGTTTGTGAGTAAATATTCTAAAAAGCCTCTTTGTAATTAAAGTTTTGATTTGGTTCTGTAAATTCTATATGCCTTTTGCTTCAGCAGAAAGGAGCCTCTCAAGTCCGCCTAGAAGGTAGACAGCATATTGATCTCAAGATTCTCTTTCCAGTTTAAATTGTTTGTATTTTGCTAGTTTTTCTTAATGTGCTGGTTTGAGGGTAATTGGAATATTTTAATGAAAAAAATGATATTACAGGCTGAGAAAAGAAAACAATGGTGATGTCTACTTCACTCATAGGCTTGCTGAGATGTTCTTATACATGAGATGTATAAGAAGAACACAAACATAGATAAGACACTCTGACAGAGAGTCTCAGGCTCTCTAGCTCTTTTGGTCTCCTGACCTCTCTGCTAATCTGACTAACCATTCTTCTTCTAACTCCCCTGGCCGATCCTCCAAACTCACCTTGTGTGTAAGTCAAACCCTGGGGTAAGGTATAGGGGTGGGGAGAAGGTGAAAGCATGGTTGGGAGCCCCTCCTGGGGACTCTGATTTCTGGGAGGGGTGTTGTGTTTCTGTATTACCTTTAACTTGCATATTTCTGTAAATATTCCTGTATATTGTGTATTGTGATGGGTTTGGGAGTTA
>WBNM01031636.1:0-13329 GCA_013399055.1 Ramphastos sulfuratus | reverse complement strand
CCATCCAGCCAATTCCTTATCCAGCAGTGCTCCACACATCATTACTTATACTTTTTTATGTATTTTATATGTATTTTATATATATATATATATATATACACACACTTATATTACTTATATCATTATATTACTACTGATTGGATTGCCATAAAGCACACCAAGAGCTTTGGAATGAGCATTTGCTTGATGGAGAAAACTTCAAGCAAAGAGAAACCTTAAACTTTATGAAAAAAATCTTAAAGCATCCTATGATCACATTAACCTTTGTGCTGCCAGAATCACAGAACACACAAACATTCAGGTTGGAAAAGACCCTCAGGACCACTAAGTCCAACCAATATCACCACTCCACAAGGTTCACCCCTAAACTATAGCCCCAAGCACCACATCCAAACGACCTCTAATCACATCCAGGGTTGGTGACTCGACCACCTCCCTGGTGAATTAGTTGGGGCAATTAACCAGGCAGGAATTATAAAATATGTAGTTATTTTGTTTCCAAAAAGCCCTGCCCACAAACAATATACAAACTAGATAAATGAAGGTTCTAAATCAGTCAGGAAAATCTTCACGAGGATTCTTAGGAGCAATTCATTAATTTAGGAGAATTAGAAAATTGGAAGTGGTTTAGCCACAAAATGGTTCTGCCCCACTTATAAGTAGGCAGCCTGGAGCCCTAGGGAAAGTCTGTTCTACTTACAGCAGTGAAGGAGAATTTAGCCCTTGGGTCCCTTGCAGCAGTGTTGGAACTGCTCAGCATCTTGATAGCTGTCGAGAGGCTTCTAGATCTTGCCAGGGTCTAGCAGAGTGCTGGGAAAGAGGCAGGTGATCTCTGGCCTGATCCTGGTTCCTCTTGGCACAAAGGTTTGCAGAGGTGCAGGCAGGATCTCTTGCAGATGTGCAGAGAGCACAGCATCAGTGGCAATTCTCACCACATCATGAGGCACTTAATGCCTTCTCCTGGTAAACTTGAGGCCACTTAAGTTTCCAGGTAGTTCAAGCCCAAAACATCAGGGCTGAGCTGGTCTGAAGCACGAGGCAGAGCAGAACTCATTGTCCAAGCCAAGAGCAGCAAGGAAGAGGCAGCACAACTGCTGCAGCTTAGCTCCATTGGTATCATTGGCCCGAGTGCAATGGCTCCTTTGGCCACAGATTGACCAATCAGAATGGTGTTTGCAAAGCTGACAGTGAAGCCAGGTGAAACCAGGGCTTGCTTACCCTTATTTGGGCAAGACACTCACAAGTACCCAAACACCTGTGGGTACCTGCTTATCACTTTGGGAGGGGACGTAATGGCCCAAGCCTTTGTTTTCCTCCTGCCCTTGCTTCCCCCACCAGCAGAAGGGTGGGGCAAGCCAGGAGATGTTTTAGGCCTATTAGCCTTCCTGGGCAGCCCATTCCAATGCCTGACCACTCTTTCTGTGAAAAAAAAAAAAATCTTTCCTAATATGTAGTCTAAACCTATGCAGTCACAGCTTGAGGCCATTCCCTCCAGATGCAATGCAACCTCCATGCCAATTTTGGCACAACTGGATTGGAACAAAGTGCTTTAGGAAAAGTCCAGCTCCATCTTGGATGTCCACCTGAAGATGACTTCTCTTAATTTAGGCTGGTGGGCTGTGTTAACTTATGCCATCTGTACCTTGTGGGGAAATATTCTGTATTAGCTGGATATGTGAGCAAATCCAAGTTGACTAACCCAGTTTGCTAACTGCAAAATTGCAAGCTGAACTTTCTCAAGCCTGCCCAGGATGTTTATCTGAACGACCAAGGACAGAGGCTCCAGCAGCCTGCAGAAGAACTAAAACCAAGGAGCTGTCTGACACCAATTAGAGCATTCCATGAGAGTTTGCATCTGGGCAATTTGAGCCAGCTGGGTGGGGCAACAGCTTGTACTTTAACTGATTTGGAGCAATTAGTTTTGTAATGGGCTGGCCTGGACAGTCTGTCAGAAGAGTATATTAGAAGAGTTAGAAAGGTTGATGCAAAGCTCAACCTGAGCCTGCAGTGTGAGTGCAGCCCAGACAGCAACCCAGTGCTGGGCTGCAGCAAGAGCAGTGTGGGCAGCAGGGCAAGGGAGGGGATTCTGCCCCTTTGCTCTGCTCTCCTGAGACCCCATCTGGAGTCCTGTGTGCAGTTCTGGAGCCCCCAGCACAGGAAGGACATGGAAGTGTTGGAGCAGGTCCAGAGGAGGCCACGAAGATGCTGAGAGGGCTGCAGCAGCTCTGCTGTGAGGACAGGCTGAGAGAGTTGGGGCTCTGCAGCCTGGAGAAGAGAAGGCTTCCAGGAGACCTTAGAGTAGCCTTCCAGTATCTGAAGGGGGCTACAGGAAGGCTGGGGAGGGACTATTGACAAGGTCTTGCAATGACAGGACAAGGGGCAATGGGTTTGAACTGGCAGAGGGAAGATTTAGACTGGATGTTAGGAGGAAGTTGTTTGCAGTGAGGGTGGTGAGACACTGGCACAGGTTGCCCAGGGAGGTTGTGGCTGCTCCCTCCCTGGAGGTGTTGAAGGCCAGGTTGGAGGAGGCCTTGAGTGAGCTGTACTAGTGGGAGGTGTCCCTGCCTATGGCAGGGGCTTGGAACTAGATGATCCTTGAGGTCCCTTCCAACCTTACCATTCTATGATTTTATGATTCTATGGCTGTCAAGTAGGTAGGTGGGGTAGGCCAAACCTAGGAGCTAACCCTTCCCTTGGCTGGAGGAACAGTGGCACACTGCAGACATCCTCCACCAGGCACTGCATCCCTCAGGAAACTGGATAGACACTGGGACAGGGGAGGCTCATGGTGGGGACAGATCAGAGCCTGCACTCAGTTCCCCCAGATGGGCCATCCACATCCATCTTTCTAGCATTTCCTAAGCCTTGTGAGTTCAGAAAGTCCCCATTGCTAACCAATCTCTCATTATCTTAAACCCAAAAATCCTGTTAATGGCTTTACCTCATCCACTGCAGCTCTGGAAAGCTGCCCAGCTCCTTCTTGAGTTACTTACTTCAGCTGATGGTTTCGGCAGGCTTAGCCACAGATCTTGGCTACTCTTCTTGGAGAAACTGTGCCTAACCCTCTTGCATTGTGGTTGTCTGCCCTCAAGCTTGACTTGTGCACTGTTCTTAGACTGAAACTGAGCAAGCAATTAAATAGTGCCATGAGCAAAGGCTCACAGGCACCTAAAACCAATTAACAACTTCACCAGGTGTGTGTTGGTTGGGAAAACCTCTCTGTGCATATCCATCTCCTGGGCTGAGCTAGGACAGAACTAATTCTGTTCAGTGGTTTTATTTTTCAGCTCAGTTTCTTCACTTTCTGAAGCTAATAAAGTATACAAATAAATAAATATCTATTGTAAATAAAGACACTGAAGACAGTGTCTGCTTCTAGTAGTGCTGTGTTCCTAAATCAGGTTACAGAGCCCAGCTCCCCAGTCCAGTTTCCTTCTGTCACTGAGTCCAGTCTGAGACTTCCCCAGTGCCTGCCCACAGCATTAGTGATGACAGTGACCTAACTGCCATCAGGAGGCTTGGGTTTGGTATTGTATATATTTGTGTATGTTTTATGATTATAGTTAACAATTAAAACTGCTTTAGTTTTCCAGTCCCTAGGTCTGTCTCCCTTATTCCCTTTCTTTTCCCCTTCTGGGAAAGGAGAGATGGTACTAGAGAGCTTCCATCACTCATAGTGGCCAGCCCAGCCCTAACCCTTGACAACCCATGTGATAAAAACACTGACAGTGTTAAAATCTGCTTTCTGGAGCCTAGATTAAACACTAAGTTTGATGGCAGTGGTTGTCCCAGAAGGAGGCTGAAAGATGCATTCCTCAAATCTCCAAGTCCTGTAATAAAATTCAGTAAAATTCTCATTTACAAGTATCTCCTGTGCCATTATCCAGCATGCAGTATACAAGACACAGGTCTTCAAAGCCAGCATTTTACCCTTTGTTAAAAGCATTGTTAGGATTTAGTCTGGGGCTCTGCTGAAGGTCAGCAGGTTTTAATGACCATCCTTGTTTCCAAAGCTGAAAGCTGAACAGTGGCTGTGCAAAGCTGGGGTAGAGCCATGGAGAGCTGGAGGGAAGCTGAGACATTATCCATGCAGAAGGCAGGCAAAAATGTAGGACAGGGTCTTAATTCCCCAAGGACATGCATTTGCCCTAGACAACAGGCTTCTAGAGCTGGTGCATGTATGTTTGGGATCAGTTCAACCAATTTTTTATTAGATGACAACTTTGAGGGGTGGAGCCCAGCTGAAGTTGCCTGTGATTTTCTCTTCATGGTGTTAAAGCATGGAGGGATTTCAGCTGGGCTCAGCACTAACCTGATCAGCAACTGCTGCTTGCTCAGTTTCATCTTGAGCCAAACAGCTTGAACAGGGCACCAAAATCCTGTTTGCAGGAGGGGTGGACAACCTACCAGTGGGTGCTGTGTTGCATCAGCTACCAACATTCCTAGTGTGAAGCCCACTGCAAGTGGTGATAAGGACATTGAAGACCAGGCCACACCTCCAAAGAGGAAAAAACTGGGACTCTTTGTAGCCCTCCAGAAACACTCTTGAGTGGGCTCAAATAATTTGCCCTTTCCAAATTTCACTTGCAGACTTTCCTTGCCCTACCATGTGTCTTCTTAGAGGACCATCACCATATTAAACCTGGTAGGTTGAAGGATTTAGATCTTTCCTGGCCCCCACTCACAGTCCTTTGCTATTTCCACTTTGTTCCAAGTTAACAGCACAACCAAATCTGGGAATTGCACTCAAAGTACACCAGCTGCTGCACCATGGAGTAGGAACAAAGAAAAGGCATGTTCCCAGGCCTGGCATCCCCCAGCAGAACAGCCTCCTCTTTGTGGCTTCCAAGAGCCCAGTGCTATTTATGGCACTTCAGTTTCTATTCTTCAGCCATGTCATGCTCATTGCAAAACAACTTTCTAATTTTGTAATGCCACACCAAAAGCACAGACAGGATGGATTTGTGGTTAGTAGGTCAAGAGAGATTCTCCTGCCCCTCTACTCTGCCCTGATGAGGCTGCATCTGCAATACTGTGTCCAGCTCTGGGGCCCCCAGTTCAAGAGGGACATAGAACTGATTGAGAGAGTCCAGCACAGAGCCACAAAGATGATGAAGGGAATGGAACTTCTCTCTTATGAGGAGACACTGAAGGAGCTGTGGCTCTTTAGCTTGGAGGAGGCTGAAAGGTGACCTCATAGATGTTTATAAATATGTAAAGGGTGAATGCCAGGAGGATGGGGCCAGGCTCTGCTCTGTGATGCCCAATGACAGGACAAGGGGCAATGGGTGGAAGTCGAGGCACAGGAGGAATGTCTTCCCTGTCAGGGTGACAGAAGACTGGAACAGGCTGCCCAGGGGGCTTGTGGAGTCTCCCTCTCTGGAGAGATTCAAAACCTACCTGGACACATCCCTGTATGATGTGGTACAGGTGATCCTGCTCTGGCAGGGGGGTTGGACTGGATGATCTTTCAAGGTCCGTTCCAGCCCCTGACATTCTGTGATTCTGTGATTTCCCATTAAGGTCTGGTCATTTGGAACAGGCTTACTTGGTGCCATGGTCTAGTCTTGAGCTCTGTGGTGATGGGTTGGACTTGATGATCTTTGAGGTCTCTTCCAACCTTGCTTATACTGTGATACTCCCTATGGTGAGAAGTTTGTTAGCCTTGGGGCACAGCTGCCTGTCTGCTTGTGGGAACAAGAGAAGGAAAGAGAAGGAACTCATGTGAGGTGGAAGTAGCACTGCAGGAGCCTACACGAGCCTGGATCCTGGGTCAATGACTTCTCATGGCACTGATTTTGTGAAGCCAGCAATTTGATTTGCATGGGGATAAGCAATGGATTTAGAAAAGAAACCCACAACAAAGCAGCTCAAACCAAAAGGTTTTCAAAGATCCACAAAGACAGGTAAATGTTAAAATATTTACTGTGATTTATAGCAATCAAAACTAAAACACCAATACTTTTACATCCAGACTATGTAAAACTTGAAGGCTGGTAATGAGCAAATTAAGCCTAACCAACCAACACCACAGCAGAATAATTAACCTGACCATACACCTGCTGTATGAGTGCATAGCTGCAGATCATCTGCTGAGGACAGCAATAAATGCACATAACCCAAAGTCAATAGAATGTGAGGGGTTGGAAGGGACCTGCAGACATCCTCAAGTCCAACACCCTTGCAAAGCAGGACTGCTTAGAGTAGGCCACACAGGAACATGTCCATGTAGGTTCTGATAGCTGTAAACAGAGCTTCAGTCCTTAACTTCCAGCTGGCTGAGTCTAGTCTGGGGGATTTTACAAAGTGTGGGGAGGCAGGGAACTCCCAAACCATCACAAAGGCCAAAGGTGAAATCAAAGAACTTATTTGAAGTTCAGAATGACTTCAAGGAACTGACCAGCTTCTTAAATCCCAGGCTAGAAGAGAGCAAACTGAGAATTTCCTACCTGATCTAACAGCACTTCAGAAAGAAACCTGTGACAATCTACACACCAACAATGACAGTGGCACATGGAGCACCTGGACAAGCCATAACCACCATGCTTAGAATCATAGAATGGGAAGGTTGGAAGGGACCTCAAGGATCATCTAGTTCCAACTCCCTGACATAGGCAAGGACACCTCCCACTAGCACAGGTCACTCAAGGCCTCCTCCAACCTGGCCTTCAACACCTCCAGGGAGGTTGTGGCGCGCCAAAANNNCACAGAAGCACCCAACGTGATCAAAGATCACGTTGGGTGCTTCTGTGCTCCACAACCTCCCTGGGCAACCTGTGCCAGTGTCTCACCACCCTCACTGCAAACAACTTCCTTGCTTAAGCCTGAACCTAACTGAAGAAACCTTTTTTTAATCCTCTTTCTCCAGTTTATTGATTTGGGAGCTTTCAGTTTTTATTCAAAGACCATGAAAGCCTCTGTTTGGAGACCACATTAGGTGAAATTTCCCCTTGGTTTTTAAGTAAAGTTTCCAACCCTTCTGGTTGCAGGGCAAGGTCTCAAAAATGACACAAGCAGAGGATTAAAAAATGACACAAGCAGAGGATTAAAAAAATTGCCATAAGGCAAAGGAAAGAATAACAACTTCTGATAATCTGCTCTGAAATCAAATGTGAGACAGTTTGGAGTCTCGTTGATGTGTTTTGAATACTTGTCATAGCTTTAGACTTCTTAAAATGTTCCTGTCTAAGCAAAGCAGACAAAAACATAGGTGACTGTTTGACCTGAGGGGATCAGAGACACTGTCCTGAAAGAGAACACAATTTTTGGCCACACATAGAATCACAGAATCAGTCAGGGTTGGAAAAGACCACAAGGATCATCTAGTTCCAACCCCCTCCCCACCCTGCAATGGGCATGTGCATCCTCAGCAGCTTGCTCTTTGACCTTACTTACCAAACAGCACTTCAGTGGTGGGCTTGGGAGTTATTCTGCTGGCAATTTTCTGAGCTGCTTTGTCATTATTCAGTAGTTTTAATATTCTTTCAAAATTCTCTCTGGATTTTGTATCATCCACCAAGGTGCATTTGCTCCTGCTTGGTTGGGCATGTCCTCAAAGACTCTTACTTGCCACAGAAGGGCAAGCCTTGGACTGCCAGTTTCTACAGGATTCAAAAGTCTTGTCAAACCAGTACAAACTGGTTCCATCTGGAGCATTACCCAGCTGGGCTGCTGGGGTGGAACTCTTTTTCCCTCTTCATGATGCCTTGAAGACCAAGGCAGCTGGGGTGCATCAGGACAATTGTGGCCAGCAGGTCTAGGGAGGTTCTCCTCCCCCTTTGCTCTGCGCTGCTGAGACCACAGCTGGAATACTGTGCCCAGTTTTGGGCTCCCCAGCTCAAGAGAGACAGGGACCTGCTGGAAAGAGTGCAGCAGAGAGCCACGAGGATGACTGGGGGACTTGAGCATCTCCCCTACAAAGAGAGGCTGAGAGACCTGGGGCTGTTTGGTCTGGAGAAGACTGAGAGGAGATCTGATCAATGTATACAAATATCTGAGGGGTGGGTGTCAAGTGGGGGTCTCTTTTCACTGGTCTGCAGCAACAAGACAAGGAGCAGCAGCTTGTTCCAGCAGCTACAAACTGGAACATAGAAGGTTTCACCTCAACATGAGGAGAAACTTCTTTATAGTGAGGGTGAGAGAGCACTGGAACAGGCTGTCCAGAGAGGTTGTGGAATCTTCTTCTCTGGAGACTTTCAAAACACATTTGAATGCATTCCTGTGTGACCTACCCTAGGGGATCCTGCCTTGGCAGGGGGGTTGGACTCAGTGATCTCTGAAGGTCACTTCCAACCACTAAAGTTCTGGGATTCTGTGATGTCAAGGGGTTGCACAAGGTGCTGGAACCTTTCTGGCCTTTTGTTCACAAAAGGGGAAGAGGAGAAGCTTGAGGCTGAATCTGCCAGCAGCATTGTGTTTCCAAGGCTGGAGCATCATTTATATTGGACTCAGTGTACTTAAGATAATAGCAGCCTTTGCCAGAGATAACTGAGGATCTTGGGGTAAACAAAAAAGCATCTGGAGCCAAAGGTTAGCAGGTTACTCAGGCAGGGGTAGGGCTCCTTGCAGCCTGTCTGAAGATAGTGCAGTGTGAGTGCAGCCCAGACAGCAACCCAGTGCTGGGCTGCAGCAAGAGCAGTGTGGGCAGCAGGGCAAGGGAGGGGATTC
Organism: Ramphastos sulfuratus; assembly: GCA_013399055.1. Lineage (NCBI taxonomy): Eukaryota > Metazoa > Chordata > Aves > Piciformes > Ramphastidae > Ramphastos > Ramphastos sulfuratus. The sequence continues at coordinate 4,662 of WBNM01031636.1, read as the reverse complement.
TGCCCCTTTGCTCTGCTCTCCTCAGACCCCATCTGGAGTCCTGTGTGCAGTTCTGGAGCCCCCAGCACAGGAAGGACATGGAAGTGTTGGAGAGGGTCCAGAGGAGGCCACGAAGATGCTGAGAGGGCTGCAGCAGCTCTGCTGTGAGGACAGGCTGAGAGAGTTGGGGCTCTGCAGCCTGGAGAAGAGAAGGCTTCCAGGAGACCTTAGAGTAGCCTTCCAGTATCTGAAGGGGGCTACAGGAAGGCTGGGGAGGGACTATTGACAAGGTCTTGTAATGACAGGACAAGGGGCAATGGGTTTGAACTGGCAGAGGGGAGATTGAAACTGGATGTTAGGAGGAAGTTGTTTGCAGTGAGGGTGGTGAGACACTGGCACAGGTTGCCCAGGGAGGTTGTGGCTGCTCCCTCCCTGGAGGTGTTCAAGGCCAGGTTGGAGGAGGCCTTGAGTGACCTGTGCTAGTGGGAGGTGTCCCTGCCTATGGCAGGGGGTTGGAACTGGATGGTCCTTGAGGTCCCTTCCAGCCTTACCATTCTATGATTCTGTGATTTTCATCCACCAGTACCTTTAAGTCCTTTAGTCTTAGAGGTTCACAAACAGAGGGCTTGGGTTTGGAGAAGAGCATGTTAAATAGTGTACAACATCCTTTAGTCCAGGAAGGCTGGGGAAGGAGTGTTTAGAAGGGCTTTTGGTGATAGGAGAATTGGCAATGGTTTTAAACTGGAGCAGGGCAGATTTAGGTTGGAACTAGATGATCCTTGAGGTCTCTTTCCAACCTTACCATTCTATGATTCTATGAAGTCCTTTGCAACAAAGGTGATAAAAATACTGAGCAAGTTGCCCAGGGATGTGGTTTAAACCTGTCCCTGAAGACATTCAAGATCAGATTTGATGTGGCTCTGGACAGCCTGATCTAGTTGGAGGTGCCCCTGCTCACTGCAGGGGGGGTTGGGCAAGTTCTCTTCCCAACTGATGCCATCTGTGAATTTGTGGCTGGAAAGATGCTCAGTCAAGCCATGGTGTGCAGAGCCAAGCTGAGAAGTTACCAGTGCCCTGGCTGGAATTTACTCCTAAATCTCCACTGTTTTGCAAGGAAAAGGAACAATCTACCAGGACTGATTTTTTTTTTTTCTGTCAGCATTGGTGACACTTTATGGGAGTGAAACAGTGTCTTTAAAGAATCTATTTCAAATTTTTAAATAAAATTTTCTGCACTGCAATGGACTTTTAAAAGCCCAATGGTCATGGGGCATCTTTCAGCACCAAGGAAGTCATTGACTTTGCACAGTAGCAGGCATCTCAGAAAGGGTCCTTGGAGAAGAGCTGTGAGAAAGGCACTTTGCTGGGGAGCAGAGAGGTATTTGGGAATGGGTTTGGGTTTAGGTGCTGACACTAGGCCAACACTTCCCCTCACAAAGGTCTCAAAGCCTAAAGCCAGATCATTACTCTGCTTGTAGGCAGCTGCAGCTTCTTTGTCTCAAGCATCTTCTGTCCCTGCCCAGTTTTGTCATCCACATCTCACAGAAGCAGGAAGTCTTGTCAGTGAAAGCAGCAATGCAGGCAGTAATTTAAAAGCCCTAGAAGTCTTTTCATGTGCTGGAAAACTTTTATCATCTGCTGCTGCCAATATTTGGTCACAGGCATGACTCCACCTCAGATCTTGGCTGCAGACCTATGTCCTTAACCAGCCACATCGTATGGTCTTGGAGCAGAAACACAGAGGAAATCCAAGGGCGTGCATCAAGCACAGAAAATCAGACTAAATGCTCACAACAGTATCTTTTAACCTTGTCTGACACCTGAACACAAAATGGAAAACTTGGATACCACCTGCAGGGGACCAATGACCAGCTTGGCCCACACACAGTGCATGAGAGCACTGGTCCGAGGTGTTTGGATCTGCTTCTCAAAGCCAGCATGTGTTTTGGGGTTAAAAAACTCAGAAAGGGCCCCAAAGGGAATTGCAGCTCGAGGCTACACCCAAAAAGGGAGGAGACACATCTCCAGTAGGTCACCTCTTTCTGGAAGAGGAAGGATTGCTTGCAAGGCATCTTTATTTCAAGCAGTTAGTCACTCCTGAGTCATGCCAAAGCAACACTACATGATAAAGCAGGTGGAAAAAAACCTTCATGCAGCCCTTCCTATGTAGGTCACGTGGCAAGCTCTGTGCCAGGGCATGACAACATCCATCTGCAGCCCTGGTCCCTTTGGGATCCTCTCTGAATCCTGATCCTCTGAAGTGGACAGAGAAGAGGTGAAAAGGATCTTAGAGTTCAAACTAGAGAGCTCAACTCCCCAGGAGGGATGTGATTACCCCCTGTGCTCCCCTGCAGTGAATCAGGGGCCTGGAGGACACCCAAATTGCACCACCCTGGCTGTTGTCCAGCTATGGAGGCTCATTCCTCTGGTCACAGGAGAAGCTGCCAGCCCCAGTTGCTGTTAGCAAGAGTAATTTGTCACTGTGGTGCACGGAGTGGAACACAGGAGGCAAGAGAGAGGATGAATGAGGGAGGAGTGAGTGGAAAGAGGACATCTCCCAAAAAACCCAGAAAAGCCCACACACACTACAGAAATGAGTTCTGCTGCTCTGTCCCTCATTTTGGCACACATGAACTCAGACTCTTGTGTTGTGCCTGCTGATGGATCCAGGGGAGATCTCAGCACCTGCAAGGAGTGTTCCCAGCAGGGCAGACACTCCTCACAGAGTTCCTTCACTTATCATAGAATGGTGAGGTTGGAAGGGACCTCAAGGATCATCTAGTTCCAACTCCCTGCTGGAGAGCAGCCACTGAGAGCAGCCTAATGCCTGGAGAGCAGGACATGGAAGTGTTGCAGCGAGTCCAGGAGGCCACAAAGATGATCAGAGGGCTGGAGCAGCTCTGCTATAACCTCTGCCAGTTCAAACCCATTGCCCCTTGTCCTGTCATTACAAGACCTTGTCAATAGTCCCTCCCCAGCCTTCCTGTAGGCCCCCTTCAGATACTGCAAGGCTACTCTAAGGTCTCCTGGAAGCCTTCTCTTCTCCAGGCTGCAGAGCCCCAACGCTCTCAGCCTGTCCTCATAGCAGAGCTGCTGCAGCCCTCTGAGCATCTTCATGGCCCTCCTCTCGATCCACTCCAACAGTTCCATGTCCTTCCTGTGCTGGGAGCTCCAGAACTGCACACAATTTATGAGTGGTAGCTTTATGTTTGTTTATGTGTAGAGTTCATGATGTAAAACAAAATGCCAAATTCATAGAGGCCAAGCAGAACAGCTCAGCTCTCAGTCTCCAAATAGCATCCCAGATTATTTTGTTGACAGCTGGTAAAACATGCTGCTAATGCAACAGGAGTTATTGCACATTAGCAGCTACACATCAGCTGTCTTGAAGCTCTTTGGCATGCACTAAGGAATACCACTTTAAAGCTCAAGGCACACAGCAACTCTAACCTAAAGGGAGATGGCAAAATTCAGCCTGGAGAAGAGAAGGCTTTGAGGAGACCTTAGAGTAGCCTTCCAATATCTGAAGGGGGCCTACAGGAAGGCTGGGGAGGGACTATTGACAAGGTCTTGTAATGCCAGGACAAGGGGCAATGGGTTTGAACTGGCAGAGGGGAGATTTAGACTGGATGTGAGGAGGAAGTTGTTTGCAGTGAGGGTGGTGAGACACTGGCACAGGTTGCCCAGGGAGGTTGTGGAGCACAGAAGCACCCAACGTGATCTTTGATCACGTTGGGTGCTTCTGTGCTCCACAACCTCCCTGGAGGTGTTGAAGGCCAGGTTGGAGGAGGCCTTGAGTGCGCTGTACTAGTGGGAGGTGTCCCTGCCTATGGCAGGGGGTTGGCACTCGATGATCCTTGAGGTCCCTTCCAACCTTCCCATTCTATGATTCTAAGGTGCAATGCCTTGCTAGAGCACCACAAAATCACATTTCCCCACAGATGTCCAGGCAGATAACTTTGTGTGAAATGCTCCTGCTAAAGTGCTGCCATTCTTCCACTCTGAGGATGAACATCAGAGCACTGACCATGACTTGAAGTGGAACAAGGGCTGCAATGATTTTGAACAGAATGTGAGTGTGTAGGGATGTGAGATTTTGTACACACCCACAAAATACATATAGAAGAACTGCATGGCAGGGTAAAACCTTAGATGATTAAATTCACAGCATCACAGAATGTCAAACCTTAGATGATTCAATTCACAGAATGTCNCTTCCCATTCTATGATTCTATGATTGCAAGGGCACTGGGCTGTGATGGTTTGCTTCCTCAGCTTCTGCCATAAACCAGAGCCAGATGAGCTGGTGTGTCTGGACACACAGCACAGTGCTAACAGATTGGAAGCTGGTCCTGCAAAAACCACAATTCCTGCTCTATACCTGGATGGAAAACTACATTTGTAACATGTGTCTGTTGAATCATTGATATCATTTCAGATGGTTTCCTCTGTGGTTTACAGACCATTTCCCAAAGCCAACTCAGATCCATTGTACTTTTTGTCTGGTTTAAGGTAAATATTCATTTTCCCTGGCTTTTGTGAGGTGACAAGATGACAGATCTGCCAGCCATGCAGATGTTGACTTTTTATCAAGAAGGAGCTCAACACTGTGGTAGCAACATGTGGTTGCCAACTGTGCTCTGGGGAGAAGGCAGGGAAACCAACCTCTAATCATAGAATCAT
>WBNM01031635.1:13541-39122 GCA_013399055.1 Ramphastos sulfuratus | reverse complement strand
AAAAAAAAAAAAAAAAAAAAAAGCATATTTCCATGCATACAATCTCACCCATGATCTGTGAACTTTGTAATGGTGAGAAGCATAGCTAAAGAATGTATTCCTGTCATCTCTACACATTAAGTGTATTGACATTTTTTCACTCATGCATCCTATTAACTTCCAGGATGTCTGGAAATCACACAAAACTAAAAGTAAACAGAATTTAGATTATTATTGACTGAGCACACTATGCTTATTAGCTGTACAGGCAACAAGTCTCCAAAAGTATTAGTTCTTTTGGACTTTTTCCATAGCAGAGTTCATTTTTAAAACGACTTCAATATTTCAAGAAAAATCAATGGGCTTGGGCTACCTTAATTCATTTCTGGTTTAGTGGGGACACTTTTATTACTTTTTTTCCTTTTTTTTTTTTTAATAGGTCCTGATAGAGAAAATGCCAGCTTGACTCTACATCCAAGGATCAAAGCCAATTCTGGTCATTCAATAGTAGGGAGATCAAATTAAAACCAGGTTGCTCAACAGGATGTTTAAAATACTTCTCTTTCACCTGCCTGAGTCTTTTTTAAAAGGCTGCTTTAAGTTTCTATGGATGCCGTCAATTATCAACTACTTCTTTTTCAAGGTTATATCCAGAGAATTGTATTTCATGAAGTAAAAAAAAGGCAAGTCAATTTATTAAGGAAAAAAAAAGGCTAGAATTTTTGCTGGATTAAAAAAAAAAAATTAGGGACAGAAAAGCAGAAACAGTGTACTTTGACAGGAAATAAAAGGTATGTAGAGTTTTTCCATACGATTGGATATATGTTGTTCTACTGTTGCTGAATATGGAAATAAGATATGTCTCTAGCCCACAGAACTTACATAGATTAACTGTATTATGTTCCTTCTAAGGTTGCACAACTCTTTTAAGATATTGCAATCTCCAGGAAGGCATATATCAGCTACAATCACATTGCTTTATACCAGTAGGAGGGCGTTTTTCATGATAAGAATGCTGCAGACAATTGTAGCTCTCCCAGAAAGATGTACTGTGGAATTGTTACTGTGAGAAGAAGGATACTTAAAGCACTAGGAAAAAATGCACAAACTGTGGAAACTCCATGGAGGAAGAAGTAAACTCTAACTTGATTTTAGCTAGTTTTCAGGAACTTTGTATTGACTTTATCCTTCTAGTTCACCAAAAGAGATCAAAAGAAAAGTGAAGTAAGTTGTAAGAAAGGATACATAAGAAAGTGAATAGGGAGAAAATAAAAGGAAGGCCTAAACTCTGAAGGGGTCTTGCAACTGATTTTACTGCCACTGTCCAGAGAGACACCACCTCCCCAACTCCTGGAACAAATTACATCTTTTACTTACTGAAAGCAACACCTGAGATTCCCATTATTTATTGGAGGAAACTAAAAAACAAACAAACAAACAAACAAAACCCCCAATAACAACAAAAAAACCCAACCCCCCCAAAAAACCCAAAACAAAACAAAAAAAATTAGACTCTGTGGCTGTTGAGAACCAAGGCCAGAGCTCTTCTGCACAGGGTAAGTCTGGTCCCACCCTCACTGAAACCTTATGTATATATTTCTTTCTGTTCAATGCCACTCACACTTTGCCACATTTCTGTACCTAAGTTTCATTGTTTCTTTGCATTAGCTATTTTTGGGTTGCCTTTTCTGTGCCTTTATAACATTATCATGTACGCCAACTTTCCTTTTAAGTGGTCTCAAACCTTTTATGATTTAATTAAACTAATATACTTACTCATTTGCTTCCTTTCTACCACTAGGCTTCTTTTTTTTTTTTTTTTTAATTAAATTTTCTTGGTGGTGACAGATACAGAAAAATTACTGCAGTTGTTCAAAACATTTGAAAAATAAGGCTTTTTTTTTTTTTCTTTTTTTGAGAGTCTTTATATACATTAATGCAGCTAGCTACCTGTTTTAGCATTTTGGATAGATGATGGCTCTTGCTTCTCATCCAGGTGGATTTCAGTATTCTTCCCTGCCTCGGCAAGGTACATAACTTTCTGTCTCCCCAAGCTGTCACTTGGAACATCCAGATTCATGTAAAGATGAAATGTGACATGGTTTCAATTGCAGTTTTTTATGATCTACCCCAGGCCTTAATCATCACAAACAGAAATCATACAAACTGATGTTTTGGAATAAATGGTCTAAAATGTAATTAAATAAGGTATATTAAATTTCCATTCTGCATTCTCCCTCATTCTGCAACACAATATAAGTCTTCTTTCTTGTTTTTTTTTTCTTTCTCACATTTACCAGTTGATCTCAAAATTTGAAAATCATAATCAACAATTTTATAAGCAGACACTGAAAACCCTACCATAATCCCACAGAACTGGGTCTGCATAGTATACACACTTACATCATTCTTCCAGTTTGGGAGGAGAAAGGAGACCATTATCAAGAAGCTACATGGGTAAATAAATGTTTCCTCACGTTTGGTATTTAAACTCAACAGGATAAAACCTCAGTAGGGAAATCTTACCAAAAGCCGTTTCTGTACTCTTTACCTCAGATTTTCGTGCCAGAAGTATAGGGATGAATTATTTCATTCTAGTATTTGTCCAGAGATTATCTCCAAGACAATCACTGGTGGCTTTTCCAGCAGCCACAAACGGCTAGGACCAACTTCCCTGCCTGGAGGTATAAGCGTCCCACACTCCCTTGCAGAGGGCATGGAGGTTGCCTAGCATGCAGTGTGGCAACACAGGCCATGCCGTGGAACACCTCCCCTGGCATGTGGGTTGTTAAGCTCGGAAGGGGTGCGTCTGCGTGTGTGTGTGGGTATGTACGTATGTCTGTACTGGCTGAATGTCTCTTGCCTCCTTACCAGGCACAGACGAAAATTGTGAAGCTTTTGCAAGGTCCACAAGCCACCCTCCCTTTACTCTCCTTGCCCTGCCCTGCGGCCCGGAGCTGACGATTTGGGCAGGCAGTCAGGGTAGGCAGGCCTTGATCTCTCGTCTCCCTGGCCCAGGATGACGCTATGCCCCACGCGCAGCGCCGAAGAGCACGTGCGAAAGGCCATCGAACAATGTCCCTCCGCGGACCGCGCGGGCGAGCGGCAACGCAGCGGAGCTAGTGGGGAGCAGAGAGGCAGAGGGCGGCGCGCGGCAAACTGAGGGGCGGGCTCTCCCGTTGCCAGGTGAGGTGCAACGTCTCCGCCTCCTCTCTGTGAGCGCGTAGCAGCGCGGAGAGAGACAGGCAGGCGGTGCGGTGCGGTACGCTACGGCACGGCACGGCACGGCTCGGCTCGGCTCGGCTCGTCGTGGAGCGCCCCAGATCCGTCGTCCCATCTGGCCAGTGCTGTTCCCCGCTATGGCGAAGGCGGGCAGGAAAGGATGCGGCTGTTCAGGCTTCCTGAAGAAGAATTGGCTCCTGCTCAGCACGGTCGCCGCCGTGGTGCTGGGTGAGTGAGAGGGAAAGCAAGGCGGCAGGAAAGGGAGCTTGGCACCGCCGCCCCCCGCCCGGCCTTGCCGCACGCGTTACGGCCCTGCCCGTCGCAATGCCGATGCGGAGCCCCTCGCCCGTTCCGCGGAAGGATGACGGCCTTAACGGCGGGTTCGGGGGGGGGGGCGCAGGTGCCGTTTCCCTACGTCGCACAGGCCTGATGAGCTGCTCAGGGGCCGGGGCGTCGCGTAGCTGCAGCCTCGGGGACCAGGTCCGCAGTGGCATGGTGCCGCGGCAGCCTGTCCAAAACGGGGTTTCTCGTGGGTAAGCGCAGCCCCCGCCGGCCCCTGGCCACCAGGTCGGCAGCAAGTTGCCGAGACGTGGGGTGTCGGTGTCCGGGGCTCTCTGGGCCAGGCCTTCACTTAGCATGCATCCCTCCTGCCTGCGTGACAAAGGTCTAGTTAATTAGCGGGGTAAAACTCTGTGATGAAAAGCCTGTAAGTGTACCGGATTACCGTCAGCGCTTCGTGCCTGAACGCTGCAGGTTTCCTCGGCTGACCCGTAGCAGGCAGTGCCCCGGGCCTTATTCGTACACCTCGAGGGTACGGTAGTATGCTGAGCTGGGAGTAACCACCGCGTAACACTGAGGACTCAAAGCACCTGCGGTTAGTCTGCAGGTTGGAGCCCCGCTGAGATGGAGGCTGCTGGGCAGGAGATTGGCTTTGGGACGCTTCTGATGGTGTATAGGAGCAATGCAACTGGAAGAGTTTGGCAATGCTGCTCGGCTTTCAGTCGGTTTTTCAGAGGTGTCGTTGTAAAGATAGGGGGATTTTTCATCTGCTTACCAATAGGTTCTAGTGGGAGATGTCCCTCCTTATGGTGGCTGGTTTGGAAATGGATGATATTTGAGGTCACTTCCAACCTTACCATTCTATGATTCTGTGATTCAGTTTCTGAAGGAGAAATGGGTTAAATGACATCTTATTAAGAACAGATGTAAAAAGGGCCAAGTACTTCATTAGCTGTTTTATGGGTGTCTTCCAGATCATTTTTCTGCTGATTTGAATTTTGGCTGGAACATACCTATTTCTGTTCCTGTTTAGGAGAGAATTATTCTTTTGGAATTCCACCCATCTATGAGCTGTGGTCAGAAGTGGACTTTTAAGTATACATCTGTGTTTTCCTCAATGAATTCAGTATTTGAAAGATATCAGTTCCTTTTCACCTCATAATAAGTGTTTGGGGTTTTTTTGTTGTTGTTCTTTGTGATTTCTGTATAACAAGTGCTAAAGACCCCCTTTGAAAATCTGTCTACGCAGCTGGAGGAGTGTGTGTGTGTGTGTTTGTGGTTTTGTGTGCACAATTGCTTATCCATTTGCTTCTGTCAGATACTCTTCTGTAAGCTGACATACTTTATTTCCAGTTACAGAAGAAGTTAGAAATATTCCTCTTTCATTACCTTCAGTGAATGTAGGTAGAAGTAAAGTGTGTGATATGATCCTACAAGCTGATAATTCTTAAACGAGATTTCCTCGAGAGCCACAGAGCCTGGCATTCTGGGAAAAATTTGACCCTAATCTCCCTGATACACAACAGGAATTCACAGTAAAGGAGTGGCAGTCATCCAAATACCTGTCTTCTCTACGTGCTACACTCTGCTTAACAATCCAGAACTCAGGGAAGCTTTATAATACAGCAAAGAGAGTCTTCTTAAAGATTTTTGCAAGAAGCTATATATCTACTGTATTTTCCACATTTCTTGAGTGTTAAGTAAGTTGCACAAGAACAGTGAAGACCTTGTAAGAATGGCTCAGCCGAAATGCATGTTATATTTTTAATACAGCTTGAGGAATGTTGGTAATATACCTGGAGCCACAAACCCTTCATAACTGATTTTTTGTTTTTTTAATATATGCTGGGAAATTGCTTGGAGGTTTATTAATCTATTTAGTTTGGAGTAATAATTTAGAACTCATAAACAAAAGCTTATCAGTTATCATTTTGCAAACAAAATCATGGAATCATAGAATGGCTTCAGCTGGATATGTTTAAACTTTTCAAAAAAGAATTTGTGAATGAGCAGTGGAAACACCAAATACAGGAAGCTGTGAAAATACACTGCGAGAGCTGTCCAGCTGTGCTGCAAAGTGCCTGATGGGCCAGCACTGATAATGGTATCATGATTTTTCCTTGATATATTATGATAATGGTATCATGATTTATTAGAGCCATGTTTAGCAATCTGGTGAGATATGCGCATGCAGCCCAGACAGCCAACCGAGTCCTGGGCTGCATCAAGAGCAGTGTGGCCAGCAGGGCAAGAGAGGGGATTCTTCCCCTTTACTCTGCTCTTGTCAGACCCCACCTGGAGTACTGTGTACAGTTCTGGAGCCNTTGAGGTCCCGTCCAACCTTACTATTCTATGCATATGTGTCTCTACTAGTATTCTTACTAAGCTGAAAAGTTTTTCTGCTTACTTGTTATGTACATCTCTGATGAAACAGAAGCAGAATTCCAAACACTTCCTCCCTCGAGTAATTATTTTGTGTGTTGTATTCGAAGCATTCAATTATTTGCCTATCATTTGCATTTTCAAAAACATTGGCATTTCTGCGATAGTTTGGGGGGGGGGAGCCATTTAAAATTTGTTGACAAAATATCTTAAGAATGTTTTTTGGGTTTTGTGGGTTTTTTTTTGTGAAAGCACTTGTATGTATTATTCAAAGAAAACAAAACTTGAGACTCAAGATTATTTATTTTTCTTACTTTAGTAGATATTCTGCTTCAGCTCACCAAACTGGTGTGGAGAGATCTATGAACTCATGTTTGAATTCTGAAATTGATTGAATTTCAGACTAAATGATGAGGCATGTGGGTTTGTATCATTTCAGTAACAGATTTGCCTGAATATTGGACCTGAGAAGCAAGTTCATTGTTCTTTAACCCCTTAGTTCATACATAGGGCACACAGTGAATCATCTGTGCTGACCAGTGACACAGAGGTTATATTTGGGCTCATCTGTGTCTGCTCTGTCACACCACCCTTCTCCAGGAGGCAGAGGGGCAGAGGAAATAGCAGTCTCCTGCAGGTAACTGTGAAATAAGAGATACCTTGTGTCTTTTTGCATTGCTGGCCTTGCTAAGCCCAAAGCAGCTGAGCTAACAAGAGCCGTTTAAGTGTCAATTTATTTCAAGTGCTTCTTCAACCTTTAATAAAAGTATATTGCTTTCCATTTGTACAACCCCCTCAAAATAAACTAGAAATATCCCTGAAATTTATGCACCCTGAAACAGCTTTCCAAAAGACAATTGCAATGTAAGAGCTGAAGTCACACTTCATAGCATTCTTACCAAGCATCTATTTTTTATCATCACTTTGTCTTCAAGAGGTCACAGCTGCAATGCAACCAAACCAGTCAAAAAGGTAAAGGGTTGATGATGTGTAAATACTTGGTCAGTCATTAGTCTGCAGGTCATAGCCTAAGAGCTTGTAGTTGTGGGCAGTTTTTCAGAATAGCATTTTTCTTACAGGGGAAATTAAAGTGCAAGTGATTTCGGAACATATGGTCTCAGGCACTGAATTGCAGTAGCACACAACGCTAAAGCAGAGATCTTTTTATGGGAGAGTATACGCAAGTTGGTTACAATTTAAAAAAAAATATATATTTTTCAAATTTGTTAGACTGTTACCTTTTTGTAATAATTCTGTGGTTGAGAAATGTGATTCTGAGGGATTCTGTCTGCATAAATTCACAGATTACAAGTACTTTTTTCTTGTTGCTTAGCAGAATGTCTGTTACTTCCTAAACAAATTCAGGGCTTCAGTGTGACAGGCAGGCTTACAGACATCTGAAGTTGTTGGGTTTTGTTTGGGGTTTGTTTGTTTGTATCGAGTTTTGGGTGTGTTTTGGTTTTTTATTTGTTGGTTTGGGGGTTTCTTGGGTTTTTTTGGTTTGGTTTTCCCAACAGCACATGTGTGGAATACTGAAATTGTTCAAATATTAATAAAGAAGACACAGGAAATGCGGTATTAAGATTGCTGTAACTACCAATCACCAGAGATTGTGAAGAGCAGATCTCTTTCTTCAGCCTGCCATGAATGGTGTTTTTTCAAAGATGCTGCTTCTCTCAGAGACGGTGCTGAGCGATTTTGTACTGTGTCGTTAACTTCCACCTTTATTCTCCTCCATGCATGTACATTGCTCTCGGCGTTTACGCTGTAAACCGCCGTTCTTGGGAAAAACGGGTCTTCAGCGTTAAACGTGCGGGTCCGGAGCGGCGGGGCGGAGCGGCTGGAGCTGTCCGAGGTGGCTGCTAAAGAGCCGACTGACGGGGCGGCCGGCTAGCTGGCGACACGCGGAGCTGCGGGAATCGATGGCTGAGAGAGGAGAGGGTGGGCGAACACCTCCACCACACCTGAACAGCCGATTTTTGCACCTCTCGACTGAAGTTTCTTCAGTCGCTGCAGAACTGGGCATCTTGCTTGCCCTGTTCTCGCCGGAGAATTGAGGCTGGCATCAGACCTCCTCCCTGCACCTGGGAGGAGATTAAAATATGCATAATTCCTATCTGTAACACCGGCATTGCAGAAACTTTGAATGATGTGACTGTAACTATTTGCCAGGATTTTATGAGTGCAGCAACCACTGGAGCTTCTGGTTGGTCCTTTATGATGTCATCCTAGCAGTTTGTATGCCAAAATATTATTGTCTTTAACTGTAATGGAAATTATTAGTAATACTTCCCTACTAATAAGTAGTAAGTAGTAAGACCTTCCTATAAGAATGTTTTTTTGTTCACAGGTCTGTGTTTAGAAAAAATTGTCAAGCTTATTCACACCCAGTGACTGAAAGGCTGGGCTTCCTCTCTAACCAGATATGAAGGAGTTTGACAGCCGCTTTTAAAACTGCTAGTTCCTTTAAAATTCATCAATTTCAGGGCAGTGTCACTATATATTGCTATTACTGGAAGCCCACCAGCGCATTCTTACAAACATGAATGACTCACAGGACAAAAGCAACAACAGAAAAATTAGTAACATCACTGTGTCGATGGCCTCTTGATACACATGCCACCTTGAATCTCAGGAGCTCATTGTACTCCTGAGGGTGGGAAATTTGTTTTGTCAATATAGCCTGCAGCCTCTAAACCTTTTAAATCTATAATAAAGTTTTTCAGATTGTCCCAGTAAATTGTTTCTGTTTGCAGCAAGTGTAATTTAAAAACAAAGATCCCATTCAGGACATAGAATAAGGCTTCGCTGTTTTTTGTTTCTACTTCTTTGTGCTTTCAACAAAAAGTAGCCCGTTAGCTTAGTTTATGCAGCTTCCAGTACCATTTCTCTTTGCTTGCACAACAGTATGAAGATTACATACAATGAAGAAGATTAATTGCCTTTTGAAACATACTAGTAAAAAGAGAGCTTTTCCTATCAGGAAAAAATAAATAAAAGGGAATATATTAATACAAAGGAATTATTACCCTGTCAGTTTCTGACAAGTATAGTTGTAAACCAAACATCTGATTCCTTTTTTGAATTCTGAAGCATAACATTTTATTAATTTAGAATTTATAGCATGTGAAGACCAGACATCCTGAATCAACACTGATGGACGGAAATTTAAAAGACTTTGTTTTTTCCCTGGTGTGATTTAGAGCAGCATGGGTGATACTTGTGGCTTTTTACGCTTCTTCAGACAGTTGTGATGCTTATCTGTCCATTATTCATTGTTACAATGCATGTAGTTCAGTGTAGGATGAGATCTTCTTGGAAATTATAAAGACAGAAAGTAAAATGCAGATTGGCTAACAGTTTCATATGAGTTTTTTCACATGCTGCTGGAGATCAAGAACGCTCTGAGACAGAAAGCCCATCGAAAAAAGAAGGCAAAGGTAACTGAAGTTAAGCATGATGCCTCTTTGGTCTTGAGCTGTTTTGAAACAAACTCTCTTTTGACAAGTAAAGTGTTTATACATGTATTTTGTGTCTTGTTTTAATATAAACTATGGCTAGAGCTGAAATTCTGAAACAAAGGGAGCATTGGAAGGGATGAGCCTATGGTCTGTTTACACTCTACAAGCCCCCAGAGACAGTGAAATATATTTTTCCCTTTGAAACAACACCAATACTAACATCAGCAAAATATGTACTGTTTTCAATTTACTGATATTATGTAAGGAAAAATACTACAATGTAACTACAAAAAAAAATTTTTGTTTTCTGTTTATGTCATAAAGCATGAAGATGCTCTCTTCTCATATACCCCAACAAATACATAATGACCAGGTTGAGACTACTTACAGACACTTGCACTGTCTGCAAATCTACCCCTTTTTTTAAAGAAAAGCCTCATAGGATCTGTGGAAGGCATTCTTACTTATGGTCCCACAACACTTTATCACGCTGTAAGATCATGTCTGAACCGTATTATGCTGAAGATCAGGTCTGTATTGAAGTTAGTGTGCTGGATTAATTTTTCTGTATACCATTGTTCCACATATCACACATTCCACAAGAGCCCAATACCACGCTAGAAGATTAAATGTGATGTGATAACAATTTCTATGTATTATATATATAATGAAAATACTTCCACAATATTTTGCACAACATCCATTCCTTTGTCCTTTCATGCCTTTGGAACCACAAATAGCCTGGTCTTGCTTAATCTGAACTGTTGTTCTTGGTCATGTCTCTGGTTGTTCAGCATTTTTTTGTCTTCATTAGATTCAGAATAATGATGTTTCTGCATGTCACAATCTCTCTTTCTTTAGTTTCCACTAAATTGCTGTTCTGGCTGCTTATCTCAATTTATTACAGTCAGAATCATTCCACTGCCCTTCCAGCAAGAAGATAGTTGGAACAGTATGTCCTGTTTACTGTCCTTTCTTCTCATCTTGCTTTGCAATACCTCAGTGATAGCCTCCAATATTGTGGAGTTTAGAATCCAGCTAAGGGTGCAGAAGCTGGATATGATTCCCCACAGTCTCCTTCTAGAGAAACTGATGTGGTACAGTCTAGATGAGTGGTTCATGTGGTGGGCAAGTAACTGGCTGACAGGTCCTGATAAGGAGTTCTTTTTTAAACTGGCAACCTGTCACAAGTGGGATGCACCAGGGATTGACCCTTGTTTAGTAACTTTATAAGTGATCTGTATGACAGTATCAAGTGTATGCTGGTGAAGTTTGCTGGTGATACCAAACTGAGTGGGAAGGTAGACATGTCAGAAGGGAGAGCCATTCTATAGGAGGACCTGGCTGGGCTGCATGAATGGGCTAGCAAGAATGATGGAAGTTCAGCGAGGACAAGTGTAAGGTCTTGCACCTGGGAAAGCATAATCTAGCAGTACAGCTGGGATCTACTTGTCTGGAGAGCAGCTCCGTGGAAAGAGACATGGGAGCTCTGGTGGACAGCAGACTCAATATGAGCAAACAACGTGCTGCAGTGGCAAAGAAAGCCAACAGGATGCTGTGTTGCATCAACAAAGGCATCACCAACAGAGAGAAAGAACTATTATCCCATTCTACTCCACCTGGAATACTGTGTTCAGTTTTAGTGCCAGCTCTACAAAAATCTGTGAACATGCTGGAGGTCCAGAGAAGGGCCACAAAGATGGTGAAATGGCTGGGAAACCTGTCAAAGAGGGAGAGACTAAGAAAACTGGATTTGTTCAGCCTTGAGAAAAGAAGGCTTAGGGGAGACCTTATCACCATATTCCAGTATTTAAAGAGTGGCTACAAACAAGGTAGAGACTCCCTTATTACAAGGAGTTACTCGGAAAAGATGAAAGGTAAAGAGTACAAGTTACTCCTTAGAAGATTCGAATTAGACATGAGGAAAGCTTTTCACAAGGAAACAGCTATTGAAATAATCTCCCCAGGGAAGTGGTGCAGTCTCTAACATTGGACACTTCTAAGATTCAGATGATGTACCATCATATCTAGACTGTGCTTTTCCCCAGAAAGAGGATCAGATGATTCTTGAGGTCCTATCCAACTTGGTATTTTATGATTCTGTTATCACAGTTTAAAACAGAAGCTGTAACAAGGGTCAGAATCTGAGGGATACTCCTGGTTACACTATTGCCAACCATTTAATTTCTTGTGTATTTTGGGGATCTTCAATGAAGATGCATTTTTCACAGAATCACAGAAACATCCAGGTTGGAAAAGACCCTCAGGATCACGAAGTCCAACTGATAACCCTACTTTACAAGGTGCACCCTAAATCATATCCCCAAGCACCACATCCAAAAAACTTTTAAACACATCCAGGGTTAATGACTCAACCGCCTCCTTGGGCAGCCCATTCCAGTGCCTGACTGCTCTTTCTGTGAAATTTTTTTTTCTGAATATCTAATCTAAACCTACCCAGTTGCAGCTTGAGGCCTGATATACTCTATTGAACAAATATCTCTTGGGCTATACAGAATGTACAACGGTGCTGGTATAACTTTGGGGTAGCAAGCAAATGTGGAAAGAGAACAGAATGAGGATTCTACAAGAAAGAGTGAGAAGCTTTCATTTTTTTGGATGGTAAAGGAGGGTGCCACTGGTGTTGTAATATGTCAGGCTATGTAAGCAAAATATTAGACACTGTAAACAGCAGAACCAGGAATAGTAAAGTATCTGAAATGAGTGAGAAATTGGTCCAAATGAAAACACTGGTTTTATACAATGTAGTGGATTTGGAGACATGGAGGAAGCAACCATGGCCTGTACATGTCTGGATGACTTGCAGAGGAGAGGGCATGGTTAAAGATGTCTCCCAAGTTACAGATGGGTAGGGTAAAGGAGAACGTTGTGGATTTAGAAGCAACAGATGCAGGGGGATCATGAGAAAGGTCTGCAAAAGAAAAGAAAGTTACTATTCTCCCATTACATTTTTATTTTACTATAACACACAGGAATATGAAATAGACATGTCCTGGGTTGTCACACATAGTCTACTCTTGCTTCAGTTTACACCATTTTAGCTAAACTTCTGTAACATACGCTCCACTTTAAATCTGGATAGGCCTCTTGAAGTTGTGTGTCCTCCTAAGAATCTATATTCATTAATCTGATTGTTGAAGGCCTTACAATTTCCAGTCCAAATGTATTCAGATTGGACAAACCTAGTTACACTCTTTTCAAAAGGTAGGTCACTTACTCTTTTCACCACCCTGCAGTCTTTGGAGTGTATTCCAGTCTGAGTTACCTTTTCCTGAAGCCTTAATGAGTTTCACACAGTGTTCCTCAACAGAGCACGTGCTTTCACCAGGACATCTCCAAACCCATAAGGAAGTGTAGATTATATAACTCCTAGGAGGGAACTGTCATCTTCCCCAGAAAATGCACAGGAAGTAGCAGGAGTTACGTGATTTTGCCAGTTGCAGCAGCCTTCACATCTGCTAAGGGTAGCCGGTTTTTCCACTTCTGGCATGTGCTCCAACTTGCCTTCATTCCTGAAGGTCCATCACGGAGAGTCACTATCTACCTGAACTTTTTCTCACACTTCAGTCAGATGACAGTTTATCATTTGTGTGAAGGAATTTACAACTGCTGCACTCTCAACAGGTTAATTGGAGAGAAGATGCAGAGGGGGGATGTCTCATTGTGGTGGAGGAATAAGCACACCATCCTCTAATACATTCCTACTAAATATCTTTCAGCAGACAAAGATCTGATTTGGGAACTTTCTTCCTGAGGACTTCTGAGACAACTTCACATATCTTCACAAGTTGGTAGTCTGGGCAATGCCAGCATCCAGAAAGTTAAGTCAGTTGCTATGGAATTGCGCATCAGAGGCTAAATCCTACCTCAGGAGCTGCTTACAGTTTTCTAACAATCTCTTTTTTTTCCCATTTAACATCAGTATGTTTATTGGTGTCCTGGTTTGAGTTAGAACAGAAATAATTTTATTCAGTGATTTTACTTTTAAGCTCAGTCTCTTCTAAGTAACTGCACTTTCTGAAGTTAACAGCCTATNTCATTAATCTGATTGTTGAAGGCCTTACAATTTCCAGTCCAAATGTATTCAGATTGGACAAACCTAGTTACACTCTTTTCAAAAGGTAGGTCACTTACTCTTTTCACCACCCTGCAGTCTTTGGAGTGTATTCCAGTCTGAGTTACCTTTTCCTGAAGCCTTAATGAGTTTCACACAGTGTTCCTCAACAGAGCACGTGCTTTCACCAGGACATCTCCAAACCCATAAGGAAGTGTAGATTATATAACTCCTAGGAGGGAACTGTCATCTTCCCCAGAAAATGCACAGGAAGTAGCAGGAGTTACGTGATTTTGCCAGTTGCAGCAGCCTTCACATCTGCTAAGGGTAGCCGGTTTTTCCACTTCTGGCATGTGCTCCAACTTGCCTTCATTCCTGAAGGTCCATCACGGAGAGTCACTATCTACCTGAACTTTTTCTCACACTTCAGTCAGATGACAGTTTATCATTTGTGTGAAGGAATTTACAACTGCTGCACTCTCAACAGGTTAATTGGAGAGAAGATGCAGAGGGGGGATGTCTCATTGTGGTGGAGGAATAAGCACACCATCCTCTAATACATTCCTACTAAATATCTTTCAGCAGACAAAGATCTGATTTGGGAACTTTCTTCCTGAGGACTTCTGAGACAACTTCACATATCTTCACAAGTTGGTAGTCTGGGCAATGCCAGCATCCAGAAAGTTAAGTCAGTTGCTATGGAATTGCGCATCAGAGGCTAAATCCTACCTCAGGAGCTGCTTACAGTTTTCTAACAATCTCTTTTTTTTCCCATTTAACATCAGTATGTTTATTGGTGTCCTGGTTTGAGTTAGAACAGAAATAATTTTATTCAGTGATTTTACTTTTAAGCTCAGTCTCTTCTAAGTAACTGCACTTTCTGAAGTTAACAGCCTATTTTTGCAGACAATGTCTGCTACTAGAAATGAAAATGCTAAAGGTCCTCTTGCATACCATGTTGGGAGTACAGAAAGTACAAGGCCTTACCAGGAGAGAGGAGTGGACAAGACAGGTGACCCTATTACATTCCGTATAGAATATGTCATGGTCAATATGAAGCTGAGGGATCACAAGAGTCAAGCTCTCTTCTTCAATGGCTGTCATCCAAGGAAGCCTGTGTGTTCTGCCTTTGATCCCAATCCATGAGTTCCTGAATTAAGTTCCAGAATTCAGCTCCTAAATCCAGATACCATCTGCCAGTGGATCTGGGACATCCCCAGTGCTGGCCCACAACATCAGTCGTGAAGGTGATAAAATTGCCATCAAGAGGCTTGAGTTTGGTGCTGGTTTTGCCTATATTGACATATGTTTCTTTTCAGTAAAGATGTTTTGGTTTTCTTTTCCAACCCACAAGTCTCTCTCTCATTCTGTTTCTCTTCCCCTTTTGGGAAAGGAGAGGGGTTAAGTGAGAGCATCTGTCATTCATCTGGTGGCCAGCCCAGCCCTGTAAAAATAACCCCTGACTATTGGAAAGAACATAAATTGTCAAGAAAAGTGTAAAATAGTGAAGTGCATAACATTATGAAATACTAAAAGTAATAGCTTTGTTTATAACCCCAAATACTAAGTTTATAAGAATTGTAAGTGCTAATTTCTTCTAGACCCTCTATTGTAGTGTTCTGCATTTGTCAGTGCATTTAGTTAAGAGACAGATGGTAATATTACAGAAACTCAAGAGAGACCATAAAACAAAGTGGATTTTCTGAAATATTATTAAAAAACTCAGATTGTGTTGCCTGTCTGTAGTGCAATTTGACATGCTTACACTGAAATTTTTGCATTGTGTTTCACATCGTCAGTGAACTTTGTTTCCCAACCTTTTCAGTCCTATGAATCATCTTCTGTAAAAATAATCCGATTAAGACCTAATATGATAAAAGTAATTTTATTTTGGTTCTTCATGTGAACAGCATATTGCGTGGAATTATGTGGAGTTTAGTCACCTTGTTAATAGCACAACCCATTCTGCTACAGTGTAATAAAATAATAGCAGGTTTCAATCTTGAGATGTGCCCACATTTCTTACTCTTTCAATGCCATATCAAAGCAAAATTCCCTTATTTCTCCCAGTGCCTACAATACAAGCTGGAATCACTAAATTCTGTGATGGGGAGTTTCCACATGCTGGAATTACATGAAAACAGGAAAAATAAATACCACAACTTTTTTCAGAGTGGGACATAGTGTAATTCAGAACAGATTGTTTTATGAAACAAATGATTAATCCTCCAGAAATATATGCTGGATTTCTTTTCTCATTGTCTTTGGTACATTCCTAAGGATCATTCCCATAACAGAGTCAGTGGCACTGAAGGAATATGCTGTTTCTGCAGTGTCACACACACTGGTGGAGTGGAACTCTCTGCCACTTAACACATGTTAGGGAGTCCTATCTGCGAGACAACAGTTTTGTCTTGTTTGTATTTGATTGCAGTGAGAAATAGGGCATGTCTGTGTGTTAGCTTCAGTTATTTCACAGAATCATAGTATGGTTTGGGTTGGAAGGAACCTCCAAATGTCATCTAGTCCAACCCCTTAAATTACTTGGTTTTTTTTGCTGTGGAATGAAGGTAAAGGAAGTAAAGGCGCAAAATGTCATACCATCTTGTTATCAACATGTAAGCAGGTTCTGAAGAGCATCTAGTCCACAATGGCAATGACATAAAGCAGGTAACTGTAGTCTTATCATACTACACGTCCTGAGCACGTTCAGCTACTCAGGAGTCTCAGGTTTTCAAATTCAAGATCTGAATTGTGTTAACCTCACATAAATCAGCTTGAGGATTTATCCCACGCTCCCCCAAAAATTGTAAATAGCCTCCACATTTGGTTGCTGCTGAGAGAACAGCATGTTTTTATGAATTTACATTAGTTGTAGGACAATCTATGACACTCCCCATGTGTGCTGGTGTAGATAACCGCAGAGATTATGGAATTTGTTTAAATATGGTGCACATTTTTTCCTTAATAATTTACAAATATGTGTCATGAACTGCAGCACAGTACTTGAAGAAATACGGAGTAGTCCTATAGTTGCTCCCATGCAAATAATTTACCTCACTCTTTCCGAAACAACAGTAATATGCAAAAATACTTATTTTAGATCTAGGGCAGGTTCTGATAAATGAATGTTTACCAGACATTCAAATGCCACAGAGTTAGCTTTGCAGATGTGCAGAACCTGTAACATAATGGTCTCCCATGACACGTTTTACTAAGTCATTCACTTACTGCACACATACACAGGACAGACTGGTTCTTCCACCTTATTGCACACAGTTGTCATCTCCTTGGACCCGGAACACATCAGGCTTGGCAGATGTGATGAATCAAGTGCAGCTAGTTGCAGGTACCTGTCTGCTTTTGCAGTACTTCCTGCTCCCCTTTCCCTGCATAATGCAGCAGAAAAATCTGCCATCTCATAAAGAGGATACAAGTTCTTTGAATAATTTTCTGTATGTTACCGAGCTTGTAAAAAGACCATGTGCAGCCTGGGGGAGTAGTGCCAAGGAGTCAAGGCATGTGTTGTTTCATATGAGTTCAGACAAGAGAATTGTCTTGTGGTCTCTTCATGCATTGCAATCCCAGGGATGCAGATTTCACATTTGGCTTTCTATGTTATTGTCTACTGGGAGAGAAAATGTAGACAGCATGCCATACAGCATGTGCTGTGCGATGCACAGTTGCAAGGAAATACTTACTGTAGACGATTAAAGATGTGAATGTACTGTATTTTACACCTTAAGTGGTGGAATGGATCCTAACTGGTACATGTCATTGAGTTGTAAGCAAAGAAATGCTCTTGTGATACAAGTAATAACCTAACTTAGCCATGTGGGCAAGAAAGAAAGCACAGAGAGGGGATGGGAAAAAAAAAAAAAAAAAAAACTAACAAAAAACCAGCACAGACGAGGAAAGGCAGACTAATTGAAACTGAGGGAAGAGGAAGAAGGCAAGCAGAAAAAGTGATGTTTTTGGTCTTAGAAAGTAGAGGCTTTGTCCTACTTTGGGGTGTTTTATGCTTGTTAGAAGTAATTGTACGTGTAAGAATTAGTTCAAGAGATAGTGGCTTATCAGTAGCATCCATGCAGAGAAATTATCCTTTTGTAAGACTTTTGTCTATACTTGCTTACGGCTGCTGTAATCAATGTGATATTAAAAATGCTGATGACAATGTGGAGTATCTTTATGCTAGCCCACACTTCTTTTTGTGCATTGTATTTCCTAGGAAAAAAAAATTGAGTTGAATTTTGGTTTTGATATGAGGTTCAAAAAGTTCTGTGTAAGTCCTTTTCCAGCATATAACCAAATCTATGCTGCTAACTTTCTTTGTTTTGGAACTTCCAGAAAATGAAGTTTCTTCTTACAATTGAATGCTTAATTCAAGGAACATGTGGTAGGTGCTAGCTCAAATTAAAAGGCAGCTTCATTTTACTGTATTTTAGCATACTGTGTGAGTTAATAGTAATAAAGTGCTCTGGAAAAAAAACACGAACAAGTAAGTAAGAGCAGTAATGTATTTTCGAGAGATTGTTGGAATGAGGAAGTTATTCTCAGTTACTGCCATTAGATAATTAATATTCTCACAAAAAATCACCAAACCAGTAAATAAATAAATATTTAAGTGAAAAAAATAAGGAAACCATGTTAAAATTTCGATAGCATATGGGAAATTTTTGTAGTAAAATATAGAGAAATGGAAAAGAGAATGAAAATGGTGTGAATCTTTCTACCTGATAATAATCCTGCTGAATGTACAGTAATCAAACTTCCTAGCTGGCCAAACACAACAATCACCTCCCACAACGAAAGGCACGCAGTGAGAACATGTCCTAGTCACACCTGCTCAAAGTAAAGTGGCATTACACAACTTCTAATAACTATGCAGTCTAGTTTTACTGCAGTTTAAGTGTGTCCCTACCTTACACTATCTGAATAGTCTGAAGACATGGAGATTACTTGTATACTTACATACAGCTGTTTACAATGGGTGTTTTCAGGATCCAAGCCTGAGCAACTTACTTCAATACATATAACCATTTACCAATAGCATTTTATTTTACTTGGTCTTATCATGAAGTGCAAACTAATTGTTTTCAGCACATGTAGTTCAGTCACTAGAACAGAAAAAAAAGATCATTGTGTTTTATCATTCACTTATCAAGGGCATTTACATACTATTGCCAATGTCTTTATTAAGATTCAAGATCTTCGGAAGGAATTTTAATTGAATGTGTTCACTGGCATAGATGACATCTAAATCAGAAATCTTGGTAGTGATTTAGAGCACCATGTTTGCCTGAAAGATTAACTTGCTAGTTTTTCTTCTCATTTATAAACAGGAAAGACTCAGTAAGAGTTTATAATCCATTTCTATTTTCTTTCAGATTGTTTTTGCAGGTGCAGATAGAGCACAGAAAAGATGATTCATTATCTTTTTATGCTGTGAGGCAGTTTCTGTGAAGGTAACTAGTAGATTCCACATCGGTTAACATCTGCATAGTGTGTGAACTAATACAAACCACAGCCATGATGAGTCTTTAGGGAGGAGTTTTGCAAAAATCCTTCCTTTACAGAAAAGAATATTACTGAGTTTCTTGTTTAGTAGAGAACTGGATATGGGATCCCTGTCTTTCGGTATCTTTCAGTATCAACAGTAGAGACCAATTGTCTGTGAATTTGCCTATATCTGGTTTCGAACCTGTTGATAGTGTTTGCCTCCACAACTTCAGTCACTTGAAATAGGGAACAAATCCTATAAAAATGTTTAGTGAAACTTTACAGCAGTTTCTTGCACACTTTCTAGCTTAAATGCCTTATATACCAGAAAAAACCAAAACTAGGGGAAGTGGTGCATTTTGCTTGGCCACTAGCAGCTTTCTTAGGTTCTTGCAAATTTACCTGAGCTACCAGGGCTGCTAAAGGTAAAATGGTAGTGCTTTCTCGTGCTGTTTTAACAATTCTGCTGCAAAATACACACCACTGATGTCACTAAAATACCAAGGGGTGCAAATAATTCCATTAACTTCACTGAGGTTATTCGTATCACAGAACCACACAGAGTCACAGAACATTAGGGGTTGGAAGGGACCTCAAAAGATCAACTAGTCCAACTCCACTGCGAGAGGAGGGTCACCTAGAGCAGGTCACATGGGGAACATGTCCAGGCAGGTTTTATGAACAAAAGCTCTCAGCACTCACTAATGAAGATATGTGGGTTTGTGTGTCTCTCACTGAATCTAGTCAGAAATTGTATTTCTTGGTGCTCAGTTTAGCCACGACTGAAACATGAAATTTGTGCGTCAAGCAACAGTCATAATGCTTTCTAAACACTAATGAACACATTTCCTATACCTTTCATTTAGTATTGCATGTCAAATTGAAGAAATTTGTCTTTTGGCCTGTAATTTATTTTCTTTTGGTACAACTCTTAGCTGTGGTTACTACCAGATTTTAGTGTCAAGAGCGGTACTATATGATAATTCATTTAATCCAAAGGTAAGAGAAAGCAGGAAGGTGTCTGATGCCGTGGCTCAATCACTGATTAAACTTTCCAGTCTGGTGTTTTGTAGATCTGTGGTATAGTGGGATGAATGTGCAGTATGCTGAGTGTGGTTTTGTAGATCAGTTTCCTGGAAATTATTAAATAATTAAGTGACCATTATTTTCTATTCTTTTCTAATTATGTAGAGCAGTGATTATAGACAATATTGCTTCAGGGTAGACATTTTTGCCAATACAAATGATCTTTGTATATCATACGACTTTATTTCTGTAATATTTGCTTATAGGTTTATATTATATTGTTTTTTTTTTTTATTATTTAATGCAAGTTATGGGTCTTCTAGAGCTAATGGAAACAGGTAAAAAAATCACTGCTAGACTGCACAGATAATTGAAAGGCATAATTGAGATTTTTCTGAAGGCATACCTAAAGACATGATCTAAATTGACAACTATATGTGTTAATCCTGTGTCTATTAATATCTAGAATGGAAAAGGAAAATCTCTTCTCAATTTCTTTAGAAGCTCCACCATCACAGTAAAAAAGAGTCTATTCGTCACTTTTTTTAATCTTACTGTTCTTCCCCTATTTTTCTTCATATTTTTCCCCATGCCTCTGTTGCAAATTACTGCTAATTTGTGTCACATTTTTGTGTGCCTTTTAGGTATTGGAGTCGGCATGTTAGTACGGGAATATGGCAAGCTGTCTAACTTGGATAAATTCTACTTTTCCTTCCCTGGGGAAGTGCTGATGAGAATGCTGAAGCTTATCATTCTACCATTAATCATATCAAGCATGATCACAGGTATGACTGGAAATGTCATTATTACCTGATGAGATTATCACTGTGGTTTAGCTTGCTTTCTTAAAAAGTTCAGCTTTAAAAACAATTTGATGCAACCTTATAGTGAAAAGTATGGATTGCATACATTTAGGCTGAAGCACCATTATCTGGTAATGAAAGAACTGTGACATAATAATGTATATGTTTACAGTTCTTGTATCTCTTTTTTCCTGTTTTCAGGAGTGGGTTAAACAGTTGCAAATTGCAGTGTCAGAGCTGCAACTGCACATTCTCAGATACAGAGATAACTATTGTATGTAGTCTCATCCTGCCTTTTCACAGAAAAGGGAGAGCTGATCTCATTGCTTACTATCATAAAAAGAGGAAATTCCTTACCTATACTTCCGTGGTCTCAACAAGCTTCCATGAAGTACCTTGCTCTGGGATCTGTTCAATCTTACTGTTTGTTCATTCAATTCACTGACCTGACAGAAAACTATAAATGAGGAAAAGAGATATAAATCCATTTGGGATGCTTGGTTCAAAGGCATTTTGGGCAAATGTAGGAGAGTGGAGAGGGAAACTGTGTGGCCAGGAAAGGGTTATGGGAAGAATAGTAAAGCTTCCCTATTTTGGAAGAAACAAGCAAGTCAGTGGCTGGAACCCTGCCATGGGATGCTAGAATTTGCTAACAACTCGCCCAGTAGGGAAAATTTGGAAAGATTTGCCTGGTCAAGCCCAAAGCAGAGAGACAGCCACCTACCAGACTTGTGCTGGTGGTCATAACCTTCTGGACTTGGTCATTCAGGCAGTTTTCAATTCACCTCACTGGACAATTACCTAACTTGTACTTTGTAGTTTTCCCTGTGGGGATGTTGTAGGAGATAGCATCAAAAGCCTTACTAAAGCCAAGGAAGACCACGTGACCTCTTTGCCCTTCTGAATTTTAGCACCAAAGCAAAATCCACACTTTAGAGAGTACTGTAAATAATAGAACAAGGAATGGAATAGAAAATTTAAGGGAATATCCAGAACGTGTCTTCAACTACATCTCTTACCAAGACAAGAACCTCACAGAACCTCACAGTGGTGTGGGTACATCTTTCTGCATTTGGCTGTGAAACCTTCACAGAATGAGACACAACAGTATTTTTCTTCAAAATAACTTCATCATTATTGACTCCATGCAGGACATAAAAGGACGGCAGCACAACCTGCATAGTGGGGCCAGATGCGTTGCTGACCTCCTCGGGATCTGCATATTATGCAGAACCTTTTAGGGCATATATCAAATATTCTCAGCTGTCAGACCTGTGTACATGTTCACATGCTCAGTGACAGACATTCAGGGCACTAGTAATATGAAGTTACTTCAGTAAAATTGATGCAGCACATAAGCTGGGCCTGAATGACTATGTTTTTTGTTTATAAGCTAAAGGGATGCTACTTAGCTCTCCTTTGGTGGAGGCTGACAGTGTGCACAAAGACAATTGCAATGGCACTTTTGGTGCATAATTCTAACCAGACCGTGGTGCTAGGTCCAAGAGCATCTAGGAAGTTTGGATGCCTGTGGGAGACTATTTTGTGAATATGTGTCACATGAAAGGAGGAGGTTCTTCACTGAGAGAGTCATTCCCCACTGGAATGGGCTGCCCAGGGAGGTGGTGGAGTCACCGTCCCTGGAGGTGTTCAAGGCACGTTTGGACGTGGCACTTGGTGCCATGGTCTAGTCTTGAGGTCTGTGGTAGTGGGTTGGACTTGATGATCTTTGAGGTCTCTTCCAACCTTGCTATACTGTGATACTGTGATACTGTGAAAATACCTATGTACTCTTAAGTGATCATGCTCTGGCAGGATGATCTTCTGTGGTCCCTTCGTACCCCTAATGCTCTGATTCTGTGATTTTGGTGGCTGGTAACATTTTCAAGAATCACTAAGATGTTTTTGAAAATACAGTGTACATTTTTCCCTTTTAGGATTAGAATGTCTTGAAAGCTAATGTCATGTCCTGAAAAGCATCAACTTACGCATGCGGTTTCAAGACAGTGAGCGGTGCCCAAATGCGTGTACCATGACCAGATCCCTCTCTGTTTGGACATAACGATGTAAACCAAGCCCACAGCAGTGACAGTGATGGTGGTAATCACTCTTTGAGATTCCAGGAGGTTACTTTCACTCATTTGGGAAAACCCTGTCTTAGTGAAAAAACTCCCACTGACTACTTCTATTAGAGCAGGAATGCAGTCTACCTTTTAACAAAAAAGTCTCCCTTTGGTCATCCCTTTGGTTAAATGGAGGGCTTTGTAGAATGTGATTTCCCTTAAACCCAGTTCCTCAAAGTGTAAAAGAGGCAAGGCATTGCCTACATAGATATTTTACATCGCTTGCAAATTTGAGTTAGTTTTATTTTTAAACTGACTTTCCTGGAGGCTGAACTGGAGCCTAATAAAATGCTAATTTAAGCACTAAGCTTTTCTTTGTTTTGATAATTTTGAAAATAATGGTTAACAGGTCCTTATTTTGGGAACAGAAGAATCTGATTAGTGCCATCATCTTTAAATTACTCTTAGTCTCTCTCAGTGATGAATTTTAATTGTTCCTTTCTTTTCATAATTAGTTTAATGGATGGCAGACATAAGTTTACTCTGACCCGTAAGCCCACCACTGATAATTCGTGTCAAAATATCTGTTTTGAATGTCCACAAGATTTCTCTCTCATAGATTTGCTAACAGTACAATAATGCATCATTCATGTGATGTACCTATTTGTATTTTCTGTTTCTTGGTGTAGTGGCATGAGAAAATTGAAATAAAAACCATAGAGTGTTACTCGAAACTGTTGCTGTGACATTCGGAACTACACCTGCAATGATAATAATACCGCACACCCCAAATCACTTATTTGAAATAATGTTCTTTAATGTTATTTTTTTAATTTCCATTGTTCAAAAGTAAACTGTCAGTTTCCTACCTTGGATCTCTGGAAAGTTGCTAGTTTGCTTTATCACTATGCCATAGAGCTTGGTGTATAGAGACAAAAAAGCTGAAATGCAGTGAGGAAAACATTAGAGTGTTAATCAGATTGTTCTTATTCCTCATTAGCTTTGAAAGTCAAAACAGTTCAGACTTAAGCATTTTTTTTATTTATTTACAAGGAAGTGGTAGGAGAACAAATCTATTTTATTTTCTGTAATGCAGGGCTTCCAAATAATTTTTTAATTTTTGTATCTCTATTCCCAGGGCGGCACCTACCTCAGCAGTTCCCATTTCTGTAGGTCCAAGAAGTGCAACTGTTGAGAGATGCTCTGTGACAGAGGCATCCTCGACAGGCCCTGGATTACCAGCAGACGCACTAGTTTCCAGTTCTTCCAGTCCTAGCCTAGTTTAACATACACAGAAGGTGTCAGTTGAGATACCTGTGTGTTCTTTGCTTGCTTTTCGATGTTTCTGAAACCAAAAGAACCACCAAAAAAAGGTAGCTCCATTATAGCATATTAGTATACTAGTTATCTGGGCTCAGGCAGGAGACTCACCTTGTCCTTTTGTGTCATGTACATTATGCAAAGAACAGAAAGTGTTACACTCCTGTTACTGAGTTTTGCCTTCAGTTGTACTGAGGGATGTCTAAGGTCCTGTCCTTTCTGTCCGTGTGCAGTCATTGAGGCAAGGAGGACTGCAGAGTCATGGGCTATTAATGGACTTTGTGCCCATCTTCTTTGGATTGCTTCTGTCACAGTCATCTACTCCTTTTCCATCAACATTGGTTGACCTTATGCAACTGAGACAGCTCCTACATTCTTTAAGGTTTTAAATTATAGCAGTAAAACTTTGAAGTGCACTTCTGGTTCATGGAGCATGATTGCCACCAGCTCTCAAGGGCAAAGACACAACAGCCGTTCTGCAGCTTTGGCATTCAATCTTCCTGTCCCAGCCGTGTCAGGAGGGGTCTGCTGATGGCACACTGAATGGGTCTCTGGCATCAGGTAGCATCTTACTGCCCTTCTGTTTTGAAGCTCAGAACATAAATAAGAATTCCGCTATAGAAAGCAGATTGCATTCACTTTTTTACTGCATTTCCCTGCATGTTGACATCATGACAGTTTAAAATGTAGTTCCATATTAAGTTTTCTTTTTAAGAGTCTGGGACCTGAAACTCATCCTTCTGTAGGTTTTACAGAAAGCTCAAGTACTTCACTACTCCAAGTTTTATGAATTGACTTCATACATTTTGCACTTGCAACAGTGCAGAGGCAGTATTTCTGCTGCGTCCATGAACTGAATCTGATTTCTATTAATGAATCTTGCTTATCTGTCCATCTTGGCAGACTGATGTCTCAGTTTTCCTCTTTATGAGCTCTTATTATATTCCTGCCTGAAAAGGCATGAACTTGAGATTAAATACCTTCTAAGAGCTTTCTAGAGGAAAATTAAAAATTTCCTATACGTAATAGTATTTGCAATAAGAGGAATGGAAGGCAGTACTAATATCTTCATTCTGTATGTGTAGTCCAATACTTATATCTTTCTAGAGAAAGATCGTAATACAGTGCTACAGTGCTGGTTGTGCTAGCTGCCTACAAGGCAGCACAACTGCCCTGGGACTCCTTAGCAGACTGATACCCAGAGCCACAATCTTTCCATCCTAACTAAACTTCTTTCCATTTTGTAGTCATTTTGCCCCTTTCATTGCCATAAGTTACTCATCTCCTGTTTATACTTCCTTTCCTATCTTCTAGTTAGAAAGGTTCATAACAATGACTTTTTAACCCCCTCCTGAACCATCCAGGACATCCTCTTTCAGTATTTTTAATAGTCTTTGCAAATATTATTGCATTTTATCCTTTAATCTGCTTTATTTATATATATATATATATATATATATATATATATAGTG